>JAOBYK010672776.1:0-10385 GCA_025434845.1 Phenganax subtilis
GATGACGGTCCGGGCTTACGGACCGAAAGCTTTGCATAAATAAATTTACGTGGTGTTTCCACAAAAACTGTATACTTCAAGTAAATCACTTCAGATCTTATCAATTCATTTCACTTTGTATTGTTAAATCACTTCAAAATGTAGTGAATCATTTCTAATTTCAATGAATCATTTCAAATCATCTCAATTTGATTCACACGCGCTGTATTTTTGGTGGTAACGGCCGACCATAATACTGACTTGTAAGATTTGGTCGTCAAGTGTTGTCCCTGTGCAAACCGTCTCGTGTAATGTCTTGTTTGTATAGCCATATCATATTAGCAAGGATACAAAAAAATTTCTGTTGGCCATAGATATCTTGTAGAGTTAGTGTCCATGTTAAGGCATACCAACTTCCCTGCTCCAACTGCATGCGTGGAATTTAGTGTAAAATAAATAAGTGAAAATTATTTCGAGTTTGTGGAAAATCAAAGATTCCGAGAACGTCATCATATCCTCGTCTAAAGCACAGCAAAACCCTAAAGCCTGGTAACATCTAAATTCACCTCATAGGCGTACGGGCTCTACAATATTTTTTTTGGGGGGGGCGCGAGCCCTAGTGGAGGATCTGGGGGGCTTTTCCCCTAAAACAATAATTTTGAAAATTTGGGTCTATTTGTGGCATCTGAGGCCATTTTTGAGGGACAAATTGAAAGTAGAATAAAGCAAAAACTGCATTGTTTTAGGCACGCAATTGATCAACTAGAGCAAACGTCATAAGTCCTCTTGAGTAATTACAAATAAAAGATCGATGTTATATCTTTCATATCAACAGGAATTTAATTTGATGGACGTGGTTGCGGCACAAACTAAATATATGATGCCAGGTGATTCATTATGACGAGTAATAATGTCAAATAATTAATTATAAAAAGTCATGAAGATGATCTTGTATGATTAACACACCATATAGTTTTCAAATGAGCACTTACATGTACAACTGTTATCAAGAAAAAAACACCCTAAAAATCTCTAGTTTTGTTTCTTAAAATAGTTCTTCAATTTTTCCTTCTAACCAAGATTTGCTCGATAACTCTATTTTGCCCAACGATTTTCGAGGGAGGGATGCACGTGCCCTCCTGTGCCTCCCCGGAATGAGATTTAAATTTGATAATTTGTACAGCAAATACACTCCATAAGTATGACTAGATTTGTTTTATACAACTGCTGTTAGGAAGATATATTTCATCGTATCGAAAATAACCCAAGGCTTACTTAAAATGGTTGGTTTTCTGTCACAAAAAGGCAAATCTCGTTTTTGTATTGCTACTCAAATCAAAATGTTTATGGCAATAGCTGCTTGAGTAGCTTTCTACATAGCAAAATAGGTAATTTAACAGTGTTCTATCTAACTGGCAGGGGTGACAAGTGACGAAGTAAATGTGCTTCGTTACTGTACTTAAGTAGTTTTTTTGGGTAGTGGGTAGGTAACGAAGTAAGTTTTTTCAATACGACTTTCTACTTGGAACGAAGTCATTTTATAATGTAAAGTTTTACTTCGTTATTTTTGTTTTCTCCCAAGATTTTTCGTTACTTTTTTAGCTTTTTCCATGAAAATATAACATAAACGCAGAAGTAAATTGAACTACGGTAGTTGCAACCTTGATGGATTTGACCATTTTATTCTATTCATGTATGAAGTGCATCATAATCGTTGATTCGCAGTTCGCAGACGACTGCCTGTGGGTTTCTTTTGCGGGCATTCTAATATTTATATTAATTATGTATTGATTAATGTTCAACTTGAATCTAGTCTCGGAAAATAAATTTACAAAACAATTGCCCTCCCCCTATTTTTACAGTTAACATTTGATTGTACTTTCACTTTTTGCTTTTACTTCAAGTATTATTTAATGATAACTATACTTTTTACTCAAGTAGAATTTTCCTCCATTACTTTTACTTTTTACTCAAGTCGTTTTAGAGTTAACTACTTCAACTTTTACTCAAGTACAGAATCGGGGTAATTTAGCCACCACTGCTAACTGGAGGTTTCAATGTCATCAACTGTGTCAGCACACTGTTTGACAACTTACAAAAGTCAAGTTTGTTTTTTCAGAGGATTACTGATTTTAAAAGACCAAAATAGAATCGAAAATATTAAAACGAAAATAGATGCCTCACAGTCATTTTGCACATTATCATAACTAAACAAATTGGCCATAATTGTAAATTAATGAAATCACTCAACCTAAAAGGACCAAAATTAAATGACCAAAATGTTGTGCATGCGTAATTTAGTCTGTAAATATCGTCATTGCATATCATTTTGAGTCAGTTCAAAAGATATTATCAGTTTGCCGACTTTGTTGCGACAATTGTCTTTGAATTTTCAAAACTCGTACCCACCGCTTTGACGTCATAGAGTTGGTTTATTTACCTTTTGAACAAACATATTTGTCTGGAATAGTCAATATACTCAGAAAACGTATGAAGTCTTATTTTTAGTTACTACAAGCTATTTTTGACTACACGGCTACAGAAACTGAAATAGGAAAATTTTGTTTAAAAAAGGGACTTTTCGTGCAATTTGACATCGCAACTTTGGGGGGAAAAGTTTAACCTTGGAAAGCATACCTGGAGGCTACTTTCAAATTACATAAATTATTCAATTTGAACTGCTAAAACTTTACATTTTTCTTTAAAGTGTAGCTATCATTATGCTCTTTAATTTTCGTACCCCCTTTCCCACAAAACAATGCTGGTTCTAATAAAGTTGATTTTCGAGCTATGTAACGCAAACACCAACAATATGAAGTGGAGGAAAAATTGTAGCACGAGCGATAGGCACACCAGCGGCCAGCCATTGCAATGTATATCTGTGCATGGTGCAGTAATTTGAGCAATAAAAATCGTTAGACTCGTAATGTATCACTTACTGTTTTGAAATAAGCGAAAAATTACAAAAATAATACAGCATACCGTATTTTCTCGTTAAAGCGCCGCAGCACTTGTTTAATTTTCAGTGCTTTAAATGGGGGGCGTATTCTAGGCGGCGCTCAATTGAAGGGCTTTACTCTTTAGACACGAGAGAGGTGAATCAAACAGCTGTTTTGACAGCACGATCGGCATGAGAAACGCCAGAGGACAGGGTCAAGCACTTTGATTGATGGATAACGCGGTCACGTACACCTCTGATCAACGTCCGTGTTGTTAAAACGCCGCTTGCTTAATCTACTGTCGTTTGTAAATGAGAGCAAGAACTAGAATTCAAACTATAATATATTGTAACAGAAGAGATAAATTTTTCGAAGTTGACTAAACTGGCGGAATTTTCTCTTGTGGTCGCTTCTTGAACAATTATGTGCTTTGTAAATTAGAAGTTATACTATCGCAAGTAAAGTGCTGCTGTCTATCGGCAAATTGGATTAAGAGACGCATTTATTAAGAACATTCCCACAGAATAAGGTGAGACCAGTATTTGCCAGCAAACGGGTCACGATATTCCATGCAACAAATGCCATCAAAACCTGAAACCATTTCAATGATCATTACAGAATGCTTATAAGTAAAAGAACAAAGGTTGTTTCTAGCACACATTATGCAGCTGAATCCCAAGCATTTATATTTTAGATATAATTACATATTACACAGTCAAAGACATTGACTGTAATATAAAGACCGTCATTAAATACACAACAATATACGACGAAAGCTATTTGGCAAATAAGTCTGGCAATATTTCAATTGTACACAATTCTGAGTTCCAATGTGGGCACGATACTGCTCAAAAACATCCGTGACGCCAAAAAACGTCATAAATATGTCCATTCGCACGTGCAGGCAAACGTTGCAAATCGAGTCGTCGTTTGCCCCTACATAGTTCAGACGGAAGAACTGGTACGAGGAAAACACATCATCAAGAATAGGAAGCTGCCTACGGCAGCAATTAGAAATGCAGTGAGGATGGCGTTCAGTTTGGGTGGTGCCGAAAGTAAATGTGGGTACAACGTAGTATCAGCGCACTATTCAAGTATGGCTTTCTCACGTTTTTATAACCTTCAAACGTGATCTTTTGTTACAGGTACAGGCTTTATGTTACGGTCACGAATGGTGATTAGTTAGTTGGTTAGTCGGATAACTTGAAAGGATATAAATACAGATCAAAGTAAATCAGTATTGCATGCTTCCCAAAACACAAATGCAGCACAGACGAAGAATATGCCTCGGAATTTGCGTCCGCTCTCAACTTTATTAACACACTCTTTGTTACTACAGTAAAAAGACTCTTGAACGAGTTTGAAATTAAAATACAATCATTCCATTCCCATGAGGTGCCACCTATAGTGCCTAACATTCTTTTAATGACCCTTGCTTCTGTAACACTTGGCCACTTACTGCATTAAGGCCAGTTCACACGGGCGATTTTTGCTGCGATTTTTCTCCTTTTAGTGTATGTGATCGAGTAGGTTGACTGGCGAGTGCATTAACAAAATTGTTGGACCAAGTATACTGGACTGTTATCCACTCTATCACATCGTTCAACACGAGAAAAATCGCATCGAAAATCGCCCGTTTGAACTGACCTTTAAGATGAATAATGCTCTACTGACATTAAATTAATCATCGCTTCTGGTTCAGGTCGTTAGAAATTGTCATTGTTATTGTTAGATATGTACAGTACTTTTTTGACCTGGACGATTTGGTCTTTTAGATTCACTTAGGCTTGGCATCTATGACTTTTACATTGAAGATTGGCACGCACATTTGACTATATCCACGTTTTTTTGGTCAGAGTCATGCAGAGATATTCAATTTCAGTCTAGGGATTTTCGGTCTGCTTATATACTGTATACATTTTTGACTTTTCCCGCAAATCAACTACAAGTTGGAGAAATGGTTTGGAGACTTGACCTTTGAAGTGTTTGTTCACTGATGTTCATGTTTATGCAAACTTGTGTACAATGAAAACCTAATGTCTTTTTTAAACTTTTAACATGACATAACAACTCATCGCAGGTGCTTTCCAGTTTTCTGAGATTCCAAACCACATCTTCTTGGACTATCTGAGAAAATCGAGCTGTCTGTCTACCTGTCTCTGAATAATTATACGAGTAGTTCTGCAAAAATGACGCAATGTTCGACCTATCCCCCCCCCCCCTTTGTACATTTTCCCCAGTTATGAAAAGCTATGATGGTAACTGCATGACTTGCAATCTGTTAAAACTGTCTGTTGTAAAAAACGGCGAGCGAGCAATACTATTTGACCTTCCTGACACTCCGTGTTGTATTCCACATCGACGTCTTCGAGGTGATTGTCCGAACGTGTTATTAAATTGTGCATCCAACTCACAATCGATAAAATCGTTTGACAAATCCATTAAACTTGCCGTAGTGTTCGTTTCATTCGTCGCTGTAGAATCAGAATTTGGACTATTGCTGATATTGTTGCGGTGTCTCCAACCCATCAAAGAAAATTCGATAATACACCAATCTGTTTGAATCAAAAAACCAATATGCCTATTCGAAAAAGTATTGATTGTCGATATTTCGATTTTGTAGTCTTGATTTCACAAACTTGTCCGAGATCTCAGGTAAATAATGAATTCTGAAGAACTGATGTAACTGCAAATGAAATGAACCAGTGTCTAAATTTGCATAGCGTTTTATACTCTATGTAAACAAGAAGAAATTACGTATGCACTTCCTAGTGGTGAAATATTAGGGGAATTTTTTACCACTGGACGTGCCTAGAGCTGTTGTCATAGTGATTTGTGGTACTGACGTCAGTAACATCAAAACTGCGCAATATGTATTGTGGTAAAGTTGTCTATGTCGGGTTGACGTACATTCGAATATGGTTTGAACAATTTTTACCGGTTGGACGTTAAAATTTTTCTCATTTCAGGGTGAAATAGCATTGTGTTACATGGTGCTACAAGGCGAATATCAACGATGATACCTGTCAAAACTTGAGTACATTCATTGAAACACTCAGTCAAAGATATAATTTACCTGTTTTGAAACCACAAGTTCAAACAAACCCATGCATAGATAATTTTGTCTGTGACGTTAGTAGGGTTTTCTCTACTGAAATTTACTTGATGCTGATGGCAATTAGAACAATTTCTGTTGTTTTGCACTGTCTTCGTACATGAGTGGTTGGTATTTTGTTAGCTCAGAGTTCGTATATGTGATCTGACTTGTGACTCAGCAATAAATCAAGTGTCTTTCATTGTTATAACTTATCATTCGATTCTCTAAACCTGTTTACCAATATTTTTTCTGTCGGAACACTTTTAAGTACAAATTAGCCAGTAAAACAACAGCATTGAACAGAAATTCTGAAACCTATTTCAATCGGATTCCTGGGTGCATTCACTTTGATAATACTCATTTTCAATACAGTTAAAAAAAAGTGTTGAAAAACTGAAAGCCCTCAAGAAATTGTGAAAAACTGTAGAAAAGGGTTATATTTTCGTAGTATCTTTCGTGGTATCTTAGTTACAACAAAATATCACTCCACTACAAAATGACTCTCTTCACAAAGATTGGCAATACCTCTCATTAAAAATTAGGTTATTGTGGCTTAGGATAACAGAGGATACCGACCAATTAGTAACACTCCTTCGATAACATGTACTTGAAATACTCCAATACTCTTTGTTGTAGCTACTAGATGAGGATGTGGGACATTTTGCGATTCTTGATGAAAGACAACCAAAGCATAAGTATTTTGTAAAAGGCTTCAACTAAGTGTACCAGATAAGTGTTTGTTCATACTTCAGAGGGCGATAAATGCCTTGTAGGTATTTTTTCAGCTCTAGACATTTCACTCTGTTATGTTATATAAAAACACTCTTAGTTCGGGCGGCCACTTCAAAATATGATCTACTGAGACGAAAACAGTATTTAGAAGCTGTTCTTGCCGGCTTTAGAACTCGAACGTTTGTTTCAAACCAAGAGAAACAACCTGAATATGGAGTTCTGTATGTACTGGCTCCAATGAAGGACTTAAGCAAAAGATTGAACAAAAGTACGAAATTGGCTGGGGGCGGCTATGGAATTGGCTTTCATGCAATTAGAACAAGTACATGTTCTGTTCGTTGCGGCAACTATTCAAAAATTAAAATGTTATGGGAAATAATCAGAATAGACAGCTGTTTTCTGTTCCCTTGTGTAGGAAAGAATTTCTAAACCAAGTTTGTCACCTCACTTTACATTTTTCGACTTTCTTGATTAGATATAAAATACAATCTTTTAGGTGAGAGTCTTCTCTAGCTGTGGAGTTAATTCGGCGTAAATTTCGAGTTCAGTATGCTGATAATACTAAGATTTGAACAAGAGCAGTTTCAGTACCTAAAGTGTTTTCATTGCCTGTCGAAGGCCGTAAAATTTGAAAATTACTTAAAAAGTCACTTTCAGAGGTCAGGAAATGGCTATCTCAGAGATCTTATGGTTCTCCACAAGTGCAGTCTTCTTACAAAATTACAACCCTTACCCTCTCCGCCATAATCAACTTTCTCTTGGTGCGGTTCGGTATTTGAATTTTTAGTAATCTTCTTCTACAATTTATCCAAAACACTGTAAAATATTTCACGAAAATTCTAGACTAAATACGCTATTACTTTTTAGATTGCACCATTAGACATTAAAATATGTAGTAAGCGGCAGTTTGATAAGTCATTAGACCCCAGCTTAAACACCTTTTGCCTTGACGAAATTTCGTAAATGTTTACAGTGATTGCAATCAAGTTTTTCCAGCAATTTGGAAGGTTTGTCTCAAAAAAAATTTTCGTTGGCTTTCCCTGAGGTTGAGAGGTCATGGACATAACACTTCGCTCTCAGCCTCGCTCCTTGTAGCTTTGACGTGAATATCTGAAAAGCCCATTGTGTGAAAGAGTCTCAAACACTCCATGAAGTTGCTGTCACTCGTCACATGAGAATTGCAGTGGTGATAGTACTGATGAACTTGTGTGTACTGTGAAAGGCTGAAATCAGCTATTCTTCATATATATTTTATAAAAGCTTGATTTTGCCGGAACATTTTGAAATAACTAAACCATCTTCCAAGCAATTGAAATAGTGACTACTAAGTGCGACGGACAAATGAACATAAATATTGTCAAACATGATCACTACCAAATCTTTCTTCCCAAAGTTAGCAAGAACTAAGTACCAATCAATTTAAATTTGGTCAAATTTCCAGCCCTTTTCCTAATATTTTCGACTACAATGTGTGGTCCGATCTGTTTGTAGATTTAACCACCTGATATCGTATAGTTACTTAAAACGTGGTTTTCAATAGGAACACAAGCATAAGGGAGAACACAAAGAGAGAATTTTCCTGCGAGGATAACAAACTCGTGCAGAAAGAAGTTTTCTTTGAATTTTCTTTTGTTCTACCTAGGCTAATGCTTGGCTTCTTATGCTTTGCTTGTGTCTGTGTCGATGCTGATGTCGTACGCTTCATTGCGTTTCCTTGCTTTGCCCTTTGTCTCAACTTCTACTTATGCTTGCTTTCCTGGGGCCGGTTGTATAAAACTTTTAACTACGTTTTAACAACGATTTTGTAGTTAAAAAGTAGTTAAATCTTGAATAGGCGATTCTGATTGGTTGACATTCGTACTTAACTATAGTTAACTTTAACCACGTTTTTATATAACCGGGCCCAGGCTCTAATGTATTGTTTATTCGATCAGGAAAACATTAATTTACCAATTATACTCTACTCACTACTTCATTGTTTTAATCAGGATAATTGTACTTACTCTTCAGACGGTTAATCACATCTTAAATCTCACATTTACTATCTTATGATACCAAACATCGTTCCAATTTCCGAATTTCTCTCACACTGTTCAAAACATACCCTTCTCCTTATACCTCGTGCTCTGGCTATCAATCAAATTTAGCCATTCTAATTGAATTGTTCATGAAATATAGCCACAATACATTTCCAAACACCGATCAATTGATTTGTGCAAGTTTCTCAAAAATTTGGGCAACTTTTTGTTCGTCGAACGACCAATGGCTTTGCGTTTCGGTAACTAATTGACCGATTGGGAAGAAGCAGGCCCATAAACAGGAAATTGACCAATTTTTTGAGAAACTTGCGCAAATCAGTTGATCAGGGTGAGGAAATGTATTGTAGTTACATTTCATGAACACTTAAGTTAGAATGGCAGTAATAATCACTAGTGTTATGGTCTAATGTGCCTTATGCGTGCGCATATAGCATGCATGCAGTTTTGTTGTCATCGATCTTCGGATATTGTTTTATTAGAACGTACAATTATTGGATGAGGTTTTTGTGATATGTAGAATTCTCAAGGTCACAGTAAGTATTATCAGCCGAGCTGTAGGCGAGATAAGTGTCATCAGCCGAGCCGTAGGCGAGGCTGATAACACTTACCAAGAACTTGATAATTTTGCATATCACAAAAACTGAATTCAATAATTACATTGCAAAAAAACCCGCTCATTCATATTGACTTTCATTTCTTGTTTTGAATTTTCAACGATTTTCGCATAACAGCAATCCGCAGTATTGCCAATCGCATGCACAACCTACAGATAATTGAATTATCTGCTGGTTACGAGTTGCTATAATTAATAGTTGGTTATTAGCCAATCAAAACGCGTGTTTTTACTACAATGTATAATATTGCTGAATAAATACATGACAACTGGTATCAAAGTAATATCAAGACAATGTCGGAATAGCATTCATTGTCTAATACAAAGATATCATGCTTTTGTAATTGTATGGCGTGGTCAATTGCTACATCTACCTTACCACTCTAGTGCTATACCTCCGAGCAAATAAGCAGTTTCCTGTTTTAGGTATTCTGAATAGAACTACCATGATCCTTTGGGGACGTTTCGTTTGCTATACCATTAATGTTGGAAAAGTATTTTGGAAGTTGTACTTAAAAAAAACCCAGCAATTGTTCGAAACTTGTTCATTATAAATATTTGATCAGACACTTCTTCCGATGTGTTATGCCACGAATTGTGCTTACAGTTCTAATTATGACTTCATACCTCTACCAATGTGTTTTAGCTTGCCCTTGATTACTTTTCATAAATTAGCTTATTTTCATAATTCACTTTAGTCACCAAAACTTGCATTCTACCATTTTTTGTATAATGTAACTCGATGGGTGCAATCATATAACTGATTTCAGCGGCATTCTAATAACATATCAGATATCATTTGCATAATATAGACCCAATGTTTTTACAACTCACTTTCGCCGAAAACTGTTCACTAAAACACAGCATGGTCATACTAATTTAAGTAATAACGTGATTACCTCGGTTTCTTTTGTTTTTACAGGGACGTTTACTAACGTATTTCCCATGAATACTAAATGAGGGATATTTAGTTCTAAATATCCCTC
>JAOBYK010672887.1:0-10384 GCA_025434845.1 Phenganax subtilis
TACCGGCACCAAATGCTCCACCCCGTTGTTTACGAGGTCTACCCATTATGTGTCGATATGTAGTTTTTTGTCGTCTTTTTCTTCTCCTTCTAACCATTTATGGATTTTAATATTTCTGGATCCACTCTATGCTGTAATTTTCGCTTTTTTCCTACGTTCTGTTGCGGTGATGATTGTGTTACTGTTTTCAATTGGGGGTATGTTGGCTTTTTCGGAAAAGGGTAACTATGATTTAAAATTTGTGATGGTGCAATTTGATCTCTAGATTTTTCGAATATACTCTCTGGTACGTTGAGATCACACAACTGCGTATTACCATATTTTCTTAATTTCAGTTCGCCTTTTAACACCTTTTTATAGTGTTCGCTTGTTTTACTCATCATCGAGCCGTAAAGATAATTTAATTATTTCATCCATCAACTCATACTTTTCGTCGTCGTATTGAAGCCAAAAATAAACAGATTCGCCGATTGCTTGTTGATTTTGAATCATGAAAGAGGGTAGCACGTTCTTTTTATCATTATCATACATTGATGAAATACTTCTCTCATTCATGTATAAAAGAAGATAGTGTTGAAGAAATATAAATTGTGTTGCTGTGGGATTACCATCAATATTGGCATTTGCAATGTTTTTCAATACACCACCAAACATGTTTATTTTTTGATTTTTGGTTTGCAAGTTACTTATATCTAACATTCTTGAAAAAAACAATTAAAATGAACCTTTGGTTTTCGTACATTTTAACGTCACTATTTTCCAATAAAATTTTTTAGAAGTCAATTTGTCTTTCATATAGATAGAATACGGGTATGTAACTTCGTAGTTTTTAACTTTAAACACACCATTTTCCGCTTTCGATTCAATATTAATCATACTCCACTAAACAATCAATTTGAACAACACCCGAATCAAAATTTGTCAATTCTCCCAGCGAATTAGATAACGTCACGTGGAATTCAGGAATGACGGCTTTTCTTAATTTTCTTCTAATTGAGTTTGGCGGTTCGTAAGTGAAAGTATCGCCACTACCTTGCCCTTCTATTTGTAACGGTACAACTGCTAATAAGTTTGCTTTCGTATCACCAATCGCAGTTTTTTCCACTTGGTCACAATATATTAAGATGTTATTAAGACCGTCCGAAATATCGGCTAAATGATCAATGATTACAGAAACGGTATAATCGAGATATGCTGGGATTGGTGTAATATATTGGTTGGCGATTAAAGTTTCTTTTATCGTTTTCTTTGCATCAAATCCAAGCATATATTTCAGCTTTTCCGAAAGGTTTAAAATTGCTTCTGATTTTCCGCCCACATTAACTATATGATATTTATTCAACGTTACACGGTTCCAAGTTTTACCAGTCATTGATTTATTTTGTCTGTACCATAATGTTTTATGCATATAAAAATAAACAACAATTTTTCCAAAATCTGTTTTCTGCAACGTTATACCATATTCATTTAAACTGTTATTCATAATTGAAAGCAGATGTTCAATACTATATACACCTTCTGGCACCACAAATTTTTCACTGGTGAATTCAAACCCACATCGTTCCGTTTTTCTGTAAAAACCATACTCTAATGTGAAATTGAAACTGCATTCGTTCTTCAGTATGTTTTTCCTTGTTAAAGGATACGATACATTTAAAACAGTTATGTACGCGTCGCGATTTTCGCAATTAAGCGCTTCACTCAACTGCATAGTAAATTCATTGATGCTATTCACACCTCCATTTTTATTGAGCAAATTACTAATAAGTTGTACATTAGTCATTTTTCCTCAAACGTAATTCCTCTCGGTAGAAAATGCCTTTTATACGTTCATTTTCGTCTTCAAGTAACGTATATGTTGGAGGATCTGTTATATACACTTTATCGATCGTAAAAACCTTATTGACCCATCTTTGCAGACTCGATTTTTCAAACGCGTTATTTTTCACTCTAACTACTTCGACTTTGTCATCTTCTTTTAATAATGACTTGACAGGTTTTTCCTTATCCAAATAACCCCTTAATTTTCTAACTTCACGAATCTTTTTTCTATTCAAAAAAACATCCTTAGGGGAAATCCCATTACCAAGTGCGCGATGTGGCGACTCATTATATCTTTCAACAATCAAGGGAAGATAATCCGCATAATGATAGCCGCCAATGACAGACAATGTTCTTCTTATCATTAATTTCAGTGTCTGTATAAATCTTTCAGCATGTGTTGCCTTAATTTCGCGATTATGTGTGTGAAAAACATTCATTCCATACTTTTGACTTAAGTCTTTACGAATCTTCTGAAATTCAGTTCCTTCATCGCATTGCACGCTTAATGGTGTAACATTGTTCTCACTCAAAATCATCTCAAATTTCTTTTTTACATTTTCACTTGATTTATTCTTTAGCAATTTAACAAAAGCGTAACGCGAAGCAATATCTATACACACAAGCAAATATCTATATTGATGATTAAAACGTGCTAAATCGTTCATCTCAGCTAAGTCCATCGACCATTGACTATTTACATTATCTACATGTATTTTTAAGCGTTTATATTTCTTAAACACACGTTGATGTAAAGAATAAGAATGTTTTTGCTCGTCATCGTCAAAGTGTTCACCTTTCAATAGTCTAGAAGCTTTTTTAATCAAATTCGGGTCGATAAACTTTCGTCTCTTATTCTGACGACGCGACTTCATTCTGTAAGATAAACAAACAAAATTAACAAAAACATTCTTTTTTATACCCTATCTCGAACCGTCTCGTATACGTGCGAAATATAATCTTCACCGACTGCTTGATAAATGTCTCTAATCGCGTCTTTACTTGTATCCTTCGTGATTAATGTTGAATATCTACATACGCATTCTTTAGCAGAATAGCCGGTCATTTTCATGCAATAAAATAAACGTAGCAAACATTTGTCTACCTCATCATCTTCTACAACGCGTTGTTTTGTTGCGCGTTTTTTCTTAGAAGCTGTCTCACTCTGCAATGGTGCCTTTCTCTTACTTGTTGTCAACGTCAACGTAGGCTCAACATTTTCAACTTTTCTTATCTGCGCTTGGAAGTCTTTAATCATCTTCAATGCCAAACCAAAATTCCAATTTTTAGAAAATACGAATCTTGACCATTGATCGTCGACCCATTGCACTCTTTTCACCATTGTCTTTCGGCCAATTCAACTACTTCAGCGTCAGAATCTTCTTCTTTATCAAAATCAATAGGTTCGCTGCTCGTCATCGGCGTCACATCTTCAACAGCTTTCTGAACTTGCAAAATCAGCCCACCATATTTCGCATCGTTACTTTGCCAAACCAACCTGCGTTTCTCAATTTCGAACACTATATGGTGCAATTCACAACAATCAAACGAATTCAATTGCTCAAGACACTTAATGAAATGCTCTAATTCAACGGTTGTGATCTCTAAATTAGAACTTGAAAAATAGGCATTAGCTTCCTGCAAGTACCTTGATGCCGACAAAACAACCTTCTTGTCGTAGTTATTAAACCATATAATTTTTTCAAAATTTCCCTTCAAACCTTTAAACTGAACTACATGTTTAAATTTAGCCTTAAGAAAAACACGATCGCAATCAGACATCGTTTTTTATCTATCTATATATACAAAGAAATGTTATGATGAAAGCACAGTGTGTGAATGATAGACGACAACAGAACCGCTTGTCAATTTATAGCATTTTTTCATTTATTTTCTGAATAGTAATTATGCAAAACTTTTTTTCATTTATTTTTTGAATAGTAATTACACACAAAACCAACCATTTTATCATTTTCTGAATAGTAAATATGCTATAACCGCAAAACCAACTATATATGAATATTTTACAACTTGCTCACTCGTATCAACATATAAATATATATATGGTTTAAACTCTTTATCCATTATTTCCATATAATATTTCCGTTGGTCAGACGATTCAAATAATGTATATCTGTTCAGCTCATCATGAGCATATTTATGGAATGCAAGAATAATTAGCTTATCTTTTAATGTCTTGCGGGGTAAAGTCATAAGAATTTTATACATGTTATTTTCAGTTAGAAAACTAATACATTTTATAAGCTCGTAGTTTTTTCTCAAGGTATTTTTCACAAAGCCGTTTATCTGATGATAATAATTCGGTGTTGTATAAAATCCTGGGAAAAACATCGTTGTGTCTTCTGTCGCTGTATCTTCTACCGTCATTATAACCACGCAAAACTCGCGATGCTGTTCCGTTCGAAGTATTGACGTTTGTGAATAATAGTTGTAAACTCTTCCTCCGTTGAATATAAATACGCGAGGCAATCGGCAATATCGTTAATATATGAGTGTAGATAGGTTTTAAAGAAAAATCTTATTGCGCGATTTGATCTTTTCTCGTTCCCACATATTTGAATAAGTGCGTGAAGTTTAAAATTTGTAAAACTACAAATACACTCTCGTACATTACCACGATATGTTCGATCCCAACAATCACATTTTTCGTTAATTATTTTTATACCGGCTATTCCATTTACGATGAAAGTGAATGGTGATACTAAGTTATGTACACGGTAAAGAAAAGCGTCCAGGTCTTCCATAGGTCGTACGACCATTTTTAAATAATAGCAAGGTTGGTTGAACAACATCTTAGATCCAACAGTCTGAGTACGATATGGTGAGATTGAACTCGGCATACGGTTTGGCTGCTTTACCTATCTTTCGACCGTTTTTATCGATATATGTAGGTCCTAAATCTATTTCTGGAATAAGTATTAAATCTTCGTTTTGTGCGACATTAAAGTTCAAATTATCCAATGTTAGCGACTTGCTCGCAAGGAAATTTACAGTAGCGTCAGTAATTAGTTGATCGTCGCAAATGTACTTTGATTTTTTTAAACGACTATCTTCAGTCTCATCATCCATTATACTTTTATTTACTTTCAAAATACTATATTTTAATGCGTGATCATATTCAGGGAATAGATTTGTTTTTAAATCGATCGTAATTTTATGAATGATTTTTCGCTCATTATAATCATGAGCGTTTTTCAATATGGAGGCTATTTGACATGTATCGCTAGATTTTTTATCAATTTTACCAGTCTTCGCATCTTTTATGCTTATAATAACTCCTCTATACCAACTGATTTCACGAAAAAAGTAATAGGGCAATATAGACGTTCCTTTGTTCTGTGCAATAAAGCCTGATTTATTACCATCGTGATAATAGCTAAAAACTTGGTGCGATAACACCTTCCGCGTCAAAACCTCCATACTTAATGAAACAACAGCGTTCAAAAAACATCATTTATTTAATGATTTAGTGTATGAAAGAACATCATATATTGACTTATTGTAATAAACATGTCCATATTCATCTATCAAATAATATTTTTCATCAAAATTATCAAACCACCAACACCCATAGTTTTCTAAACTATATTTTTCTATATCAAAAGCAGTTCCCAAGCATGTAGGTTTCATCCATTCGGCTCTATAAATTCCGATACGCTCTAACCAAGAGAGAATCTGTTCTTCGTTCAATTCGAATTCTTCATTTTTCGGAATCACAGCATTTTTCCAATATACATGGTAGAATGGCATCTTTTTACACTTACATGATTTTAAGCCACACTTGTTTTTCATCATTTTGATAGGTTTATAAAGAGAATATGGGTCAAAATCAAACAAAAAAAGTTTATATTTTTCTGAATGCAACATAGCTCGATAAAAACAGTAGTAATGACGGTAAACCCAGTCGTAAGACTTTAACCAGTGTTCAAATAGCATATTATAAGTTCGCATAACCCTCTTGAGAGTCTTGTATTGATATGGTGTAAGCAAGATTCTATAATAAGTATAGTACATTTCAGCATTTATGTTGTCACACTCCTCAATTTCTGTAGGATAATTTGGTTTGCGCTTTTTTCAATGCGTGCTTTCATGAACTGCTTCCCCGATGGCTCCCATATTGGAAATCAATCAACACAACACACTCGTGATATCATTTATACAACATTTCTTCCATCAACATTTTTTACATTCTTACATTTACATCCATTTCTTCTATTAAGCCCTCCACATTTACACAATTCTTCCATTGTTAATATACAGTTTTTCGTATATGTCATAGCTAAACCTAAAACATCTAAAAATCTTAATGAAACTATAACTTTACATTTATTAAATATATCATAACGATCTTTTCTAGACAACAACGGGGTGTCACAATGGTGATGATTTAGTTTATTTACTACATACTGAACTAATGATGCAAGACGTCTCGACTCTAAGTAAAAATCCTCTTCGTTAATGAACTTTGTACTTTGCATATGTGATACAACACCGTCACAATAATCATTCATATGTGCATGAATTGTAGGTAATTCACAAAGACCTTTTTCATTTACAAACAGACGCCAACTAGCGCAAAAATCAATTTCTATATGACATCCGGTGTATAAGTCTAAAATTACAGTATATATTTTACATCCTCCTGTTATATTGTCATCTTCAAAGTCATAACTACTGCTTTCTAACCCGATTAAGAATAATACATATCGTACATTGCCATATATGTAATTCTCCATTATCAAGCATGTGTCCTCTTCAAAAAAATCTCTCTCCGCATATTTTCGCACCGTATCGTATAATTCAATGTCTGACGCTATACGAGCTCTCAAATCATCATCATAATCTTCGCAATCATCCAAGTATTTCAAGCACGCTGGTCGAATACAACCATCTCTATATAGACAATCCATCAACCGTATATCGCGTTTATCATTTGCTCAACTTGACTTTTACTCAACATAAACTTATCATTCCTTCTTCTTGCATGGTTTTCATAATAAAATGCGTAAACAATTGCGTACAATGTCGGGAATGTTTTTACAGCATGTTCTCCATACGGTTCTACTGTTGGATGATGGTGAATAAGAAAGTCTAACCCGTACGAGAAATACCAATCAAGTAACAAATTCAGTAGCTCATAACCGTCTAATGTTTCAATACACAATATGGGATTGAACAAAGATGGTAGACGTTTCCTGCCAGACTCTAACATGCTACGACGAATCATTCTTGTTTTTTTATCACCACTGCGCGTGCTTTTATTTGCTTAGATGATGCTTTTTTCACTAGTATTTTCGAATAGAATTTTTAGAATCATAACGATTTTCTCTATAGTATTTTTATTAAATTTGGATAGATAGCGATTTTCTCTATAGTATTTTTATTAAGGTAAGCTTTAATTTACATCAAAGTATTTACACCGACTTTTTCAAACCGGAAATACGTAAATATGACGCACATCAGCGTAAAAATATAAAAGTCTTTACCATAATTCATTTTTTACTCACTTTTGTCAGAAGACGATGGATGACCAATGCGATAATAATACAAAGAAAAGTATTGAGGCTACAAGCGAAAATTTTCAAAAATTTTGCGAGTTGGTATGTAGCGACAACGAAGAAACAGATTTTATAGAATTCATTTCATTCTGTAAACGTGCAACGTTTCAATTATCAGTAGAAAATATGGTGAAGAAATGGGTGAAAATCAAAAAATATAAAAATCGTACCGATCCAGAACCTGAACCGCTAAAACCGTCAGTAGAAACACTAAACACATTTCAAAACGAAGTGCAAAATCTACTATCATCAATTGATCTTCCGCAACAAAATGGATATCAAGAATATGACTACCAAACACAACTACTGTATATGCCGACCATGGTGCATCACCAAGCAGATCTCGAAAAACAACCCCTATCACCACCAGATCCCCTACAAACATTACCAGGAACACTACCCCCACCACCACCACCACCACCACCTCCAACACCTCCAGTACTATCGCTAACAGATGAAAAAATAGATGAAGTAGAGACATCGCCGGTAAAAAAAGCCAAAGGAAATAATGGAAAAGGAAAAAATATTAAGATAATGAGACAATACACGAGAAAAAAGGTAGACCAACAAACGATAACGCCTTATTAACTCTTTACAATGATAAAGTTGAGGAATCGTTAAAATTAAATGTACGAAAACTAATATATGCTGATACTGTTGGTGTTTTACAGCTTCATCAGCTGATGAAATTAATTGTGATACTGAAAAAACATATAGAGCATACAATAGAATATCCGACATGTACAAAATGAAACTATTGAAAATTAAGGAGATAAAGCGTAGAATAAGTGTAATTATGGAGAGCGAACTTCTCAATGATCCAAATGTTGTAACTAGAAAACGCAAAAAACCTTGTAAAAATGAAACTGCTAAAGATGAAAAAAAAGCAAACATGTAAATAACAAACTCAAAAATCTTGTAAATAAACACATTTTATTGAAATACAACATTTTACAACATTCTACAATATTGATATACAACATTTTACAACATTCTACAATATTGAAATACAACATTTTACAACATTTTACAACATTTTACAAAAAATTGTGCTATTCTCAATCACAGCATGGACATCCATTCTTATACTGTTTCAACATCAACTTTGTCGGTGGGCGAGAAAATGTTGATTTTGGAATATGTAGTATTCCACCTCTAACTATATCCCATAGCTCTTGTAACTCATTATTGCAAAAAAAACTAATACTCCCAAGGCCGTTTTCTCTCAACAAATTCAAATATTTTTCTTGACGATCAATGAAATATGTGCGGAAAGTCTTTACAGAAAGCGTATGTCTTATGTCAAAAGTAACATGACCAACTCTGTCGCAAAATTCCCAGACAAATCTAATAGTGAACACCATTACCAGCCAAGATAAATTGTGTAAAACATAAGATGACAAGGTTGTGTGTCAGGAGGGTTCAAATCTTCACTTCTCAAATGGTTCAAATCTTCACTTCTCAAATGTTCAACCTTCGACCACAAATACTTAATAAATTCTTTATCTTCAACATGATGCTCTTTTATAACACCCATAAAATCTACACTCATATTTATTTGACCAAAATACAAATTCTCTATAACTAACATTATGACTATAAGTAACACCATTATCAAAATACCAATATAAACAGACTCTTCTCTTACTTTCTTCACTAGCCATATTCTTCAACTAAAATTATATTTACTCACACTTCTCTTTTATAAAGTCAAATCAGTAACTAAAATCATATTTACACGCAAGTCAGATCAGTCTAAATTTTACAAATATCGTGTTTCTCGTTATGTCTATCTTTTATACAGCTAACATAGTGTAATAATAGTGTATGGTATTTCAATATTACTCTAGTGTTTCGTTCTATGTGCATTTTCAGCGATATCGTCATATTCATCATTGTCTTACTATCTTGCATTATTGCGCTAAACGCTCCGTCATCTCTTTCAATCCATTCCTTCTTAAATTCAGCTCGCTCAATCAATTTGATATCATAGCATCTCAACACTTCCTTATGGTCTTCGTAAAACTCCTTCAGTTCATCAAGTCTTTTCAAAACCTTCTCGTCCTTTGCAACAATTGCCTTCCCGCAATCACACAACTCCAATCTCATCAACTTTGCTCGAAATTGTTCCAACAAAAAAATACTCCCCATTTTATTTACACGTTCTGTACAGTCTTATTTACACGTTCTGCCCGCCGCTCTAAACAATAATCAACCAGCACAACGGCTATTAAAAAAAGCATGAAAAGAAAGCTAACCAAAAGTAAATATAGTTCAAGCATTGTTCAACGATGAATATATAAACACCGCTAGCAATCCGAGCATCAAGATAACCAATAAAACAAGCGAAAAAATACAACAATTGACCAATCCGCGCTCTTCATAATAATCGTAAACTTCTCCGAAGAAGCACATGATAATACTACTTGGAAATTGCTTCACCGCCAAAGAAATATTTCGGCCGCGGTCTTGCCCTTGCCAATTTGGGTGGGAACATTCCACCGTGTTGAGCGCAATCACATCGATCACACCATATATCGTTACATATGCCTGGCGGTGGTGTTGAACAATTGAAAGCAGATGTAATTATGTCGAATTTTCTTCTACATTCATTCATATCCCTTCCTAAATTGTCAACTTTCTGTTTTAAATCATCAAATTTCTTTCCTAAATCTAATGTCTCCTTGAAATTAACCATGTCTATATCAAAACTCATCGTGTACGTGTACAATCAAATAATGCGCAAATTTATTCTATTCATATCGTTTTTATAAGCAGTGTCTGGTGTGGCGGAGTGGTATCGCGTCGGACTGAAGCTCCGAAGCATGCGGGCCCGTCGCTGGGCACATACTATCTTTTACAATTACCATTCAAAAAAATATCAGTCGAATTTTTTTCTACATTCACTAGTAAAATACTAGTCGAATAATGCACGCGTCTCGAGCACAATAGTAAAATACTAGTCGAATAATGCACGTAGTAAA
>JAOBYK010672998.1:0-10384 GCA_025434845.1 Phenganax subtilis
TGTTCTTAGAGTTCTTAGATGGCTTTGGCTATTTGTACTTGAAACATCTTGAAACTGCTACACGTTCAGCATGACCTCTCAGCTGCAATTTCACAGTCCTGCTGGACCATGGTTTCGCTCGGAAGACGGTCGCTTTGAAGACGAGCGACTTCAATTTCGCTGAAGAGGAATCATGTCGAATCTCTGGAGGATCAAGGGTTTCTGACCCTCTCAACCAGAAGGGTTTCTGTGTCTTGACATGTCTTAACTGGGATTCCAGTGTTCCACTCCTGCTTGTAGAAACAAGTGCATCGCTACTAGTAACAAGTGCCTTACTAGTAGTAACAAGAAGCTAGTAGAAACGTAGATCACTCCTGTGACTTCCCACGTCTGTCACTGATGGTCCATCGGCCCGAGCGGCCGGAGCCGAAACCCAAAAGCCACCCGGAGCGAGGAGGTGAACACGGTGGTCACATTGGTGAATCAAAAAAAGCAACACCAAAAACACATGATGATGTGTGGATGTGCTATTTAAAAAAAACAATATACAACAATTATATCTATATATCACTCTCTTGCGGACAGTCAGGCGCCGCAACTGTGGACACAGCTTAGCGATGTCGCACAGCAAGTAAGGCCTCTACATGCCACCATCATGGCCATGATCGAGCGAGGTCGCGAGAAAATCTCAAAGGGGATCTTCGACAAAAGGCCAGCATGGACAAGTGCACCTTGTCCGCCACCAACACCGGCCATGGCACTATACAACCCGGTAAGGCCATCACGATCCCACTGGAAGGTCTGGAGACCCGTATCTTCTCAAACGAACAATCAACCGCTTGCAAAACAGCATCAAACAAAAGCCTAAAAACAGAAACTTGGGCAGCAAGAGTCCTACCAAAAAGATCTCCAGCCTCAAAACCTCCAACATCCATCCAGTGTTGAGAAGTACTGTCAACACAAATGGGCAATGAAACCTTGGTAAAAACAGAGAAACCAACAAAAATCTCAACAAAGGACACCGGAGTAAGATACTCTGCTTGCAGGCTTAAGGAAACCAACCAAGATTGTAGGGCCTCAGCAAATTGAATGCCAAAGCGCTGCAAAAACAAATTCTTCTGCAAAGCCGACCGGACGTCAAGTGGCTGATCCTCCACAAAGTCCTGGTCATTGACCAAAAAGGAACTAAAAACGAAACTGTCTGTACACGGCTCAGGTTGCGCGCTCAGTTCAGCAGCTAGGCCATGCTCTGCTAGGTCCAGCAAGAACAACTGGTACTGCCGACTCAGGCGACAGTGCCCCACATGCATCTCCATCATAGCATCATAAGCTTTCCGCATTGAGCTCGGTAGTGCAGTCAATCGTGCAGCAGCCGCAGCCAGATCGACCGCAGAGTTGTGATGGATACACCAGGCTGCAAATGACGAATCGGCATGCTCTATGTTCAAGTGCGAACAAACCTTAGTCACTTGAAGCCAAGGCACCTGGGGCAAACATTGGACAATACGTTCCCAGAGATCTGCATGAGCCCAACTCCAAGAAACCATATGTCCAGCAAGAAGGCGCTCAAGTCTGTTGACTACAAATGCAGAATCGCAATAAAGATGAATTGGCACCACATGAAACGCAGCCCAAAGAAGCGATTGCAACACTGCATAAAGCTCAGCCCTTGCTATGCCCTGCCAGCGCCCAGGTAAAAGACCACTTGCAACAATTTGAGTACTGTTAGCAAGCTCAAAAGCCCATGATGAAAGCTGACCAATAGGATGAGTGGGCAGCTGACATGACCCATCCGTGAAGATATGTTGGACATCTCCCCCAACCGGTTCACAGTGCCAAGACACAGGGACATCAATCAGACGCTCAAGCTCATCATGAAATCGTGGAATCCATTCATTCGCAGGAGTCCAACCATGATGAGATAAGGCGACAGGCACATCTGACCACATAGTCCAGCAGTCAACATGGCGCGCCCGGACAGACTGGAAATACGAGCACTCACAGGCCCGATGCTCCATGGTGTCGAGCGACTGCAAACAAAATGGGCAGAGCTCTGAGAAGCCAGGGTCAAATCTGGCCTTGAAGCTGTGAAGGAAGAAAGTGCCATCACGAATGGTGGAAAGAAGCTCACGCTGGGACACCGAAAGATTCTCAATGCTCTGGAAGGTAGCACTGTAGTCCAGACTGGAGAGTCCTGCAAAATCATGTCGGTGAAAAACACCTCGAGCCACAAACTGCTGCCAATCCTCAAGAAAAAGCGCCAAGAGGTGGGATAGTGGCAACCACACAAGATCATAGCACTTGCCGGTAGAAGTGTGAAGCTCCAGATCCGATGCAATAGACCAGTTAAGAATGCCACAAATACGCAGCAGCTTTCCAAAAGGACCATGCGTTGCTTTACCTCGATAATGCTGCACATAGTCTCTCCATGCGGAGCGAAAAGAGGCATCCGAAGTGCAGTATCTACCAAAAGTCACAATACAGCGTCGAAAATCATAGTACATGGGATCAGTAAGAGGATTCTCCACCAAAGAAAGCCTGACAGCAGGATTGGCACCAGCACGCTGTGTACCTAAGCTGCGCATAGCTTGTGTCCGAAGCTGCTTGTACCATTGACAGCCAAGGAATGTCTGTTCTGCCCCATGAAGCGATCTAGGAAGCAAGGCAGTCCTAAGAAGCTGAGCTTTCAAACACCGTGGCAACTGCATCCGAGCAAGACGCTTCCAGTGCACGAGCGAATCAACAATTCTCTTTTGCAACTGACTGTTCCGATGACGAGCTCCATATTGCATTTGCACCCCAAGATCCTTAGCAGATTCAACGGCAGCAAAGCCTTGAGCACACAAGAGATGCCGTAAGGAAGCAGTTGTCCCCCAATATGTACTCTTTGCAGAATCAATCTGAAGTTGCAACATATCAGCCCAGGTTTCAGCAACCAACTGACCCTGAATGAGAGAACCAACTGATTGAGACACCAGCTGCAGATTGTCGACGTATGAAAGCTCACGAATGCCCGGGGCAAACTTGCTCATGTAAGCATGGAACACAAAGTTGAGCAGGACCATGCCTACGCAGCTCATGCTGTTTTTTTGCGGTAGGCCTGTGTCACTACCCACCGGATCAGAAAGGGCCTCTCGCACCCGAAAAGAGCGGCGCATACTCGTCAGAAATGAACTCCAGGCCACTATAGTTGTGGGCGCAATTCCGTAGAGCCTAGCCAGAAATCGAACTGGTAGACGTGGTATGCAATTGAAGCACTGACGGATATCCAAGAGCACCCCAACATAGTGCTCCTCAAGGAGCTGCTGAGACTCAAGCATGGCCTGCAAGATATAGGTCAGATCTTGGCACCCCCGATGGCACAAATAACCATATGCACCCACTGGCGCCAGCAGAGAAAAGTCTTGCAGAATAGCACAGGCACGAGTAGAACCCCAGAGGCGGTACCAGAGCGAGAACAAGGTTATCGGTCTGTAGTCAACAGCCCCAATCGGAGAGGAGTTTTTCGCCAAGGAGGTGACAATGCCAAATGTCCATTGGTCAGGCCAGCACGCTCCACCTTCAATCTGATGTAACAATTGGACTACGTCAGCCCAGTAGCACTGCGGTAGAACTCGGAGATCTTGACGATCCCAGCCATCTGGACCACGTGTACGTAATCCCTGACCATTGGCCATGGTATGTTGCATCAAATCAACAGTCAAAGGATGTTGCTTGGGCGGCAAGCGAGGCAAATAACTTCGTGCAAAACCAAGCACCCGCGACCATGTGGGATCCGAAACTTCAGAAAGCTTCTGCCAGCGAGAGCGCCGCAAAGCCATTAAAGAATCATGTATCTTCGGTATGGAAGCTGTGGTGGTGGCCACCTCAACGAGCATGCCAGGAACAAGCAGAAGGTCAGTGTCAAAGAGAATCCAGAGCACCTGCTGTCCATCAACTTCCTCCTCAAAGTGATCCAAAGGCTTCAACACAAAGCCAGAGGCCTTGAAAGCAGCATGAGGGCTCCAAGGAAAGGCAGGAATGGCCACATAGCCAGTGGTAGCACAAATGTCAACCACAACACTCTCCTGCTTGGTCGTCAAGGAGGTAAGAGGATCAGCTGCGGGAGGTCGAAGCTGACGAAAGTGAGAAGCCTGAAGAGAAGCATTACGCGCCTGACAGAGCTTCTTGCGTTGTCTGATGTGCCAATCTTCGAAGTTGCGATAATTAAGCCGATACTCTTGCCAGAGAAGCTCCATCTGCTGAAGAGTAGGTACATCTCGAGGCAACTCCGAAAGGCCGTGTGGCAGACAAATGGTGCGAGTAGGCCACCATGCAGCAAAACAGGGTCGGAAGCCAGATGCCTTTTTGATCGCACGCCATGTCTGTGCCTGAGTAGTCCAGGAACCAGGAGTGCAATAACCATTGCGCAGGCTATGAAGCAAAGCTTGTAGTCGCCGAAGTTGTCGGTACCACTGACGAACAACCATAGGCATCAAGTCTGAGCGAACAGCTTCCTCACCAGGACGAGCCTGCTTGAGCACCTGAGGAGGCCTTTTGCCTACCATAGGTTGGAGTTGCTGGGCTCTGCCTTTGCAGCGGGCCGGAATCCTCGAAAGATCACGCAAGAATGCAGGCTGAAGACTATCTTCAACAGAAGCAGACCAAACCCGCAAAGAAGTGGTGGTGTCTGATGTCCATGAAAAAGGCCTGTGACGAGCACCCACCGATTCATGCCATGCAGAAATACTGACATGCTCCCAAGGCATAGGTGTAGGGAAGCGCCACATCTTGGGAAGTTCAGGCACCATAGGGATGGCAAAGACGCCTCCAAGACAAGCATGATCTGGATAGTAGTGGTCCACATAGTGCACCGACTGTAGGACTTGCCACAGTTCAGGCGAGAGCCAAAGATAATCTCGAACAGTCACCGACTTGCAAGTAGGACGAATGGGCTGTAGCCAGGTCTCCCAAGCATAAACCTGAACTTCCCTCCATCCATGTGAAAGCAAATAATCCGAGACAGCTAAGTCAGACAAGTCAGCATTCCAATCACCGCCAAGATAGCGAGGTCCAGTCAAACGTTCAACAAGATGTTCAGCCACTTGATCGAGTATGGCTGCTGTTGATCGCAATGGATGTTTGTGAGTGGGCGATTGTGCAAGACCATACACAGTGCCTCCCACAATAGGCATGGATTGAAGCCAAGTCGAGGTAAGAACGACCCGACCAGAAAGATATTCAGCACCATCCCAATCAATGCGGATCTCACGGGTTGGCACTGAAGAAACTATTGCCACACCTGACCAGGTCCCAGCGTCAGAGGTAGCAGTACGAGTAGGAACAGGAGCCCCAGGAACAAAATAGGCCTCGTGATGAGCCTTGCGAGATTCATGTTTGAGTTCAGCTCGAAATTGATGCTGTCCCGAGAGAGACAATTGAGTCTCAGTGTAAGCCCAAATGCCCTCAGGTTGCTGTACGACGAGATCAGCACGATGCATCAGTCCAGCCACATTGGCTGTACCAATCAGGAACGGGATCACCTCCTCACTGTCCGGGCCAGGATGTCTCGCTTCCCCTATACGACAACAATCACCGACACCAAAGAGAAGGCTCAAAATGGCAAAGATCCAGCGAAAACGAATGGGTCTACAAGAGGCCTGCCACTGAACAGAGCCCCTCGACCGAGATAGTCAAGAGGCTTGACCAGTTTTCTGCCTCTTCTCCGCAAACAAGGATTCAAGGCGCGCAGTCTGGGCCTCCATAGCCGCCTGCAAATCATTCTTGACCGAAGTGTGCAGGGTTTGCATTTGACTCTGCAAAGAAGATGAGGCCTGCACTTGCGTCTTCATGGCATCACCAAGTTCAACAATCTGAGAACCTTGATGCTGAAGCTGAGTTTCCAGCGCCCCCATTCTATCACTGGCCTGAGTAAACCATTGATCGTATTTCTTGTGCTGTTCACGCATTTCGTGCAGTTCAGAGGTTAGTTCAGCAGTGTGCTGACTTGGCATCTCAACATCCCCCTCCTGAGTCTGCTCCATCTTCTGCTCAAGCTCAGTGACCTTGGTGGTCAAAGTAGAAAGCTTAGAACGTGCATCTTGGGCTGCTCGACCTCGGTTCTCTGTGAAGACCACCTGATCCTTGGTAACGGTAATGGGTTGATACCGACTCCAGGCAGCCGCCTTCCAAGGATCATCACCAGTGGTCCAAGAGTCATGAGGCTCTGAATGACTGGTAGAAGAAGAAGAAGTAGCCGTGGAATGCATCTTTTGAAGCGTCTTGGTAGCCGCTTGCACATAGGGCTTAGCCGGAGCAAAGCTTTGTGCCTCACGACGATGAGAAATGGTGATCAAACCTTGATCAGTGGGCATGATGCCTGCCTTTGGTGGTTCTTCAGCCCCAATCTCCCAGAACTGGCCCAATGATGTGGACCTGAGAGGACGAAGTGGCCGCGCCTTCCAGCACCATGCTTTGAGAAGATCAGCAACTTTGTCACGATGTAGCCCAAATGGCAACGGACCGGCCTCATAGGTGTGCTTCACCATGCAAGGGCGGACACATGAATCAGGGAAGACCGCCTTGATGGTAACCTCTTCATCTTTAGCCCGAACACGAAGGCCAAGCTTTAGACGCATGCGTGCCAAGCCAACAATCTGATCCAAGTTGCGCTTCCATTTGAATGCATCATCAATGGTGGCAGTACGTGGCAGCCAAACCACCGCAAAGCGCTGCGAAGATGGTGCATTTGGTAAAGGTCTGGGCTCAATAAAGACTCCATTCCATCCACTATGTGAAAGAAGATCAAAGAGGCCTGATGTGGGTACACGAAGGTACACCGAAAAGATGTCAGCCTGTGCCTGCTTGCAAGGCTTGGCATCATGCGTGAGCCATTGCCACTGCCAAACATCAAGAAGAGCAGTGCGTATCTCCTCCTCGACCGAAGGGTGGAACTTGGCACACTGCTTGCCACAATCTTTGCCATCACAGTACTGCAGTGACTCAACAGAACTGACCAAAGCTTTGACTGGACCAGCCACAAAGGCCGACCATTCTTCCAGTGGATACGCATCACGAAAAACTTGCACCCGAACAACTGCAGTGTCAAGCGACTGCACCACAGGAGCTCCTGACGTAGGCCGGAGCTTTACTTCAACATCTCCAAGCTGAAGAAGAGTGCCGGTAAGCAATGCCGGCTCTTTAGTAGGCCGATAGATCACGGGATACTGGATCACCTTTTTCTCATGCTTGACGAGTGCATTTGAATGATCACCCACTGTAAGAACAGCCAAAGCATCAATGGAGAGGTTCGCCGACTCCTCATCAACCTGCTTAGCCATATCAGGAGATACAATGGCAATGCCCCTGGCATCACTCACAACTTCCTTAACACCAATGACGGCAACCGGATCACCCGCACTGTCAACGAAGAGATCAGGAAGCAATTCAAGATGTTCAGGGCAGAGATGAAGCGCAGGCAAAGGTTTGCGGCCAAACTTACCTCCCTTCTTTCCAGTGTCAGCGCCATGCTTACTAGAAGCACGCTCAGCAATGTGTGATTGCAGCTCATTGTAGAGAACAAATTGGAAAGGGCGGCCATTGGCTGGCTGAATTTGCTTCAAGGCACGCCAAGGATCAGGTGTGCCAAGTGCCTGCTGAATGGCAGAATGCCCAAGCTTCTTGATAGCAAGCATAGCCCGATCTCGTACAAGTCGTTCCGGCACACCTTTTTACACAAGGATCTGACTCAGTGATTCAATCATAGCAGCATCAGGTGGTCCATGGCCACAACGATTCTGATGGAGAAGCAAAAGACGGTGCCAAGTGACATAGCGCTCCTCATCACAAGACGTCTCATGCCCAAGAGCAAGAAGAAGATGCCCAAGCACAATGGCACCACAATGGGTACCGTAGGTTTGCCGAATGCGAGTCACCACAGTCAGCTCATAGGAAGCGCATCCCCAAGCAAGCATGAAACGGTTGCAAAGCAGCTCAAGGTCAAAGGTGTTAGGCTCATCACATCCATCATAGCAAGTGGCCTGAAGACAATCCCCAGAGCGATGAAAGCCAAAGAGCTGCCAGTGATAGTTGGTCCATAGTATGCCATAATGGTGGGCAGTAGGATCAGTCGATCGTCCCCGGATCTCACATAGTGCACCAGCAACATAGGAATCAAGCAGGCAGCCCACGTGACGAGGGCCCCAGAATACATCCTCAGGTCGTGCATGCCTAGCAAAGATAGACTGCCCTTGTGAGGTCATTGTCAGATCATCAAGGCCCTTCGTGACCCACATAGTGGAGCAGCCAACATCCAAAGCGGGTCCAAAGCCAACTCGAGCTTGTAGGCGAGCACTACGAATAAGCTCATTGGGAAGCAGCAAAACGTCCCCATCAAAGAGCCGGAAACTGGAAACCCCAGTGAGGTGCATTTCAGCAAGTAGAAGATCTTGAACCTGCACAGGCCTGCGAGCAACAAAGGTAACATCAGGCTCATCCTCATACTGTATGCTGATCTCACGGGTTCGAAACATGCTGCGTTCAGGCCATCGCTGATGATGGGTGCAAAGGATGTGGTCCAGGAAGGATCTCAGAGCTTGCTCCTTGGATTGAGGGGGCATCTGAAAGGCCTGAAGGAGATGCTGTGCAATCCAAAAAGCCTGAATGGGTGAAGCAATTTGCCCAAGCAATGGCAAGTCCGTGCGAGTTGGACAAACATACTCCCAAGAACCTGGTAGTCCAAGAAGTAGCGCAGCCTCCAAGGGGTGAAGGTGCCGATCATCCACATTCTCCCACTGCGATCGCATGAGAACACCATGCAGGCCCTGAGATTGAAGAAGCTCATAAGAAAGTGGTCCACGGCATCCACAGCTGCAATGAAAGACCTGATGGCCCATGGAATGCAACAAAGTAGGACAAATGCCATTCATGTTGAGATGCCGATTGGTGTCTCCAAAAGTCTCATCAGCAAAGACCTGCCTTTCAATGGGCTTCAACTTAAGGTCCAACTCCTCTTGTAGCGACCAAGCTGGAAAGAACCTGAAGAGATCTCGCATGGTGAACACAGGCTGTCCGACATCAAGATCACAAAGATCAGGTAGAGGAAGATCAGCAGGAGCAAGAATGGCCCACCAACGCTCCCTTCTGGCAGGCCACACCCGATTAAGATGCAAGGTCACATCTTTCCATTGAAAGTTCCGGAGGAAACAGTAGCGGTTGAGGGTGTCCCACACAAGGGGATGAGCACCAGCACCCTTCACACATTCCAGAACTATCCACCGAGATTGCAAAACCAAAGAAAGGTCAAGCAAATGGAAAAAGCTTTGAGATCGTGGGTCACCAAACCGCAGCTTAGCTCCGAGATTCCCAAATGGCTGACAGGGAAAACCCGCCAGCATTCCGATCGGTTCTTCACCAATGGCTAAGTGAATCCTCAGCCAGTCCTGCCGCTGCCCCACATCTCCAAGCATCGGATGAACATGCTGATTCCTGCCAAGGCTCTCAATCGCAATGGATTTGTGATCCAGTGCAAGAAGCGGTTCAAATCCAGCAGCAGCGAATCCTAGAGTAGTGCCACCAAGGCCCGAAAAGATCTCCAGAAAGCGCAAAGAAGCAGCTGTTCCAGACTCACGATGTGGTACCATCCATGAATTGGGGGTCTCTGAAAGCGAAACGACACCAGCTTTGGAAACCTTCACAACCCGAAACAGGTGCAGCGATACCAGCAAATCCACATGCGGGCATGTCACTCTGAACACCTGCTGGGTGTATGGATTGATCCAAACCCCATCCGGCCGCCGTCTCACCACGAACGAACCCTCCTTCCCCAGGTCATCCGGGGTTAGAACTGCCACCAACAAAGGATCCATGAAATCACACTGGCTCAATCCGCCGCCTAAGCTGCACTATCTGTAAAGTTTGAGCCTCGCAGCTTCAGCAACATACTTATAAATAGCCATCTCCCCTCCCCAGAGCTCATGGTTGCTGGTATGACCCTATCCACCGGCTAGCGGATGCTGGCGCAGCCTTCGCGCAGCCCAGCGTCCTTTCCCCCCTATCCCTCGTCCAAGCCGCGTGTAGGCGCCCCCGTCTTCCGGATCCCTTCGCCGCTCCATGGCCGGCGCCGAAGAGGAAGCGCGGTCCGGTCCGGTCCGGCGCGCCGGAAGCCCGCTGGCGCTCGAGAGGCCGGGACCGGGGCCCGGGTCGAACCATCGGCCCGGGTAGCGGGGACCAGGGCGAAGAACATGGCCTGAGGAGGCCTGAGGTGTCCGGTTCGGCCCAGCAGTTTGGAAGGTTTGCACCGTTTTTCTCCCCTCTGTGTCACACCGGGGCGGAGCAAGCAGGTGGATCAACCTCACCCTCCCGATCTAGGACTTGCCACCCTCAAGCTTCCAACGATTGCGTGCTCGATCTATTGCACCCCCTTAAG
>JAOBYK010673109.1:0-28999 GCA_025434845.1 Phenganax subtilis
AACGAACGTACGTGTTTGCCAATTTTACATCTATCAAGAGTAGAATTGCATTGCAAGTTGCAAGAAAAATTGCATCGGGTAACAGGGCCTTTACTACAAATCTAAACGCATGCTTTGATGAATATTAGTGATTAAACATACCCACTTATACCCCTGCAAGCATGTGTCTACCTATAATCATTTGCTTTCTAGCAAGCCGCCAGAGGGACACGAGACGGATACGTACACTCTTTTCATAACAGTGAATGGTGAACCTTTGGGAGGAGGGCATCGTCACACTTATTGCTGGGGAAAATGTCGTCTTAGGGTGAGTTCATTCCAAGGTTTTTTTGAGCACAGGCCGCTTCAAACAAAGCCTTTGACTGTGTACACACCTCTGGAAGAGAACTTAACTTTAATAGAATTTGAGTCACAATTTGCTCTCAAAAAATTAAACAAAAGATGAACAAAAAAATTTTGTTACCGTATAAAGCCTTGTAAAGACGAGCAATTTTTCCTAAATAAATTTTCCTAGAAAGCTTCATTTGCTAGTGTGTGCGACAAAAGTTGAAAAGTTTTCCGCAAACGATGAACCGTGTATAAAAGCTAGTCAGGCCAGCTACTCGGCCAGGTAACTTGCGCATACGGCCGTCAAGGAAAACTTTTCAAGGAAAACAGCTCGTCTGTACGGAATTTGGCAGTGGTTATATAATTTCTCGTGTTAAGTAAAACGAGTCTATTATCTTAATTCACAGTTTCGCAACTGGAGAACGCCAACAATCTATTACATGAGCAAACAAGCCGGCTTACCAGGTAGTACTAAGCGATAAAATGATTGGATTAAACTCATATGCTCGTGAAAATACCCTTATGATAAAAACATATTATAAAACAACCTTCGAACTTTGCACATTGTAGATCAAATTTTGACAATCACAGGAAGATTGTACACCGGTCAAATCGGTCGCTTATCTGACAGCTCTGGTGAAGATTTTAACAGTGAACCTGACGCAACTGAAATTACACGGTTTGTACCAAAAAAGTCCTCGAACAGAAACGTTTTACACGAAGAAAGCTATTTGAAAGTGAAACATCTTGTTTTTGCTGCCTAACAGAGTGTACATCGGTGGCTACAATTGCGATACTAACGATGAAAACGGAGAAGTGTAAGAAGTTTTTTTAAGATTCAAGTGAGAGAAATTTGCTCCACTGTTTCATGGATCTTGCACATTAATATATTCTAAAAATCATTAATATTCATTAGCCAAACGTCCCAATCGAATTCTCTAATTTGGTTACAGAGAAGGCTTTCATACCTGGTAAAACACTATGAACTCTAAGCAGAGCGAAAATTCAATTAACAATCGGCGACTTATTGTCTTATTCCTCCTAAATACAACAATCTACAATGCTGCGTTTTTGAAGTCATTCAAAAGAACTGGAACTCGCGTTTTATCACCTTTAAGACGTTCGGCTGTGCCTCCCGTTTCGAAATGTCATAAAACCAAAAATATTACACAAACACGTTAACAGGGTTTCCAGATTTCATAAATAAGCAAAACTCTGTATTCAATGGCTCTTTGTTTTCTTTGTTTTGGCCTTTTGTTTCCTGTGTTTTTTTGTTGGCACTAATGAGGATGTGTTTGGCTTACTTATTCAGCGATTCTGGTAACTGACTCGTAACCTATTCCGTTAATTTTTGAAGATATGGCATTCACTGGGCTCCTTGGTGGGGAAACTTCATATGTAGAGCAGAAATCACAGCACCAGGTTAAAATTTAATGCAAATGCCACTTTTTTTATCTTAAACCGTACACATAGTCAACGGATACCGTCACTCACCGATAACTTGATCCGTGCAGCGCTATCATATTATTTTACGCAACTAAGATAGAATAAACACTTTGGTTATGTCTTCCAACAACATCATCAACGACCGCGCACAAGTTTGCAGAAACATGAATAAAAAGATAGAACGAACAAATACTTTGGTCAAGTCTTTCAGCTAAACTTTGGCCCTCATAAATCCTTTTTTATCAATCAGGTTCCTATAAAGTCTCATATCTTGTCTCAAACTACGGACGATCAATCATCGATAACGACCTGCTTAATATTGTCGACGCTAACGAAGTGATCTACCAATATCAAGCTCATTCAGGTATGTAACGAGATCAATGAGTATTTAGAGAAACTTATGGCTTACCAAAATGATAATTTTGTTCGAAGATATATATAGCGTCGAGCCAAAATCTGGTAGCCGTGCTGGTGGAACAATCCTAACAATCAAAGGGAAAGCATTCAGTATTTCTAAAGAAAACGTCAAAGTAACGGTCGGAGGTAAGTATTATACAACATTGAGATAAACATATACTGGATAGTTCTATCACTTTAAAACTGTTCCATCTAGAGATCCAGCGAGAGCCATCTCTTACTGATATGATAATTTCTTTGCTAAGGTGTTCCATGCGAGGTTCTATCAGTTACAAAAGAAATTATCACTTGTAAAACTGGCAAAGTTGACGAAGAAAGCGAAGGGAAAGAATTGTATCCAGGTATTTAGAAAAACATAGCTGTACTCGTAGATAAATCGAAAGCTCTTCCTGATAACTTAAGTATTTGTACCTCACTTTAAAAACTTCACACGATGTACCTCAACATAGGTGGCCGCGGCTTTCATTGTCATTCATGGGATATTAACAGATGGTTACGCGACGTGCGTACGTTTGAACCCAATGCTACGTACGTTGTTAGTCACCATCATCAAATACACACAGACTTTGCCTCATGTCCGAACGATTCACCATATAAAAAAACACAACACAGAATGGTCGGTCGAATAGCAGCATATTTTGTGCCTCCATCAAGTGGAGTGTATAGATTGGGTGTGACGTCAGATGATTACAGCGTTGTATACTTTAGTAACACCAGTTCACCGGCGGATAAGGTTAGTGGTTACGGTCATAGCAAGTGCGACCTGAAAAATCATGCACACCCGAACGGGTGATATCAGGTTAGAGAAAATACCACAGGACAAACGATGGTGGTCAAATTCAAGAACGCTTACACTTATACGAACAAAATTTCAAACATACTTTTCATGATAACTGCAAGTTTGCCACCACCTGTTATAATTCAGTTGGGATTAGGCTTGAAGCTACACCCTAGCTGAGGTTAACGTACAGAATTATAGGGCAGCGAATATATCGTTGTTCAACTAGTCAATGCAAGAGTTCACAAGAGCAAGCAGTATAATATAAGATCACTCTTGTTATATATGTTTCTCATCACATATATATGGCTAATGAAAGTATAATAAAAACAATTAACATCCAAATACTGCAACTTGACAGCGCTATCTGCTGACGTATGTACATTCAACTTTATAAATCCTATCACAGAAAGAAATTGCTTTCACACCTTACACTGGCCCAAACAGATGGCAGCGGTACGACTCACAATGGTCAGAACGTATGTACTTAGAGAAAGATAAACACTACTACATGGAAGCAGACTATTATGATGGCGGTGGATTATACTTCATTACGTTGGGCCTGCGCAAGGAGAGTACAAGTCTAACAGCAGATGATGTGTTTATGGCTGAGCAAGAACAACAACATATCAAAATTTATAGCGATATACAGGACGAAATACAGGTAGAAATACGAAAGATAAGTCATAAAATCAAGCCTGGTAATGACAGTCATGTATTTTATCCTGAAGTGTAGTGCCTTCGTTTTAATTAAGCCTCGGTCAAATGAAGATGAGAATTGAAAAGAGTTGGTGGAGGGCGCGCACAACTCAAGTTATTTATTTCAATGTTTCACTACGGTTATTAACAACTTTATTCAAGTTAAGAAATTTTGAAAACGCTCATGAAACCTTGAACTTGTTGATATTAAGTTTGAAACACGCTCTAGAACTACTATTCATTCACAACTTCAGTCAAATCTCATTTTCGTTGCCTACAGCTTTGGCAACAGAGAGTGGAACGGTCATTCTTTGTCCTTGATATTTCGCTTTAATTCTCCACTCAATAGAACAGCTAGCCGAGCGTGGGAGAGTCTTCCCCAGTAAAGCTTTCTCGGCTGGTTTGCGTGCAAGTTCCTTTAGTTCCACGATAAGAGGTCAAACAAAAATTACTTCTTCACCAAATCCATTTCTTTTTTCATAAAGGTAATCTCGTATGAAAATTGGAAAGAAGGTTTTGTACAAGAAGAGGAACAACTAGTCACAGTAAAGCAATGTTTACTTGTAAATGGTGTGTGTCAAAAACCAAGCTTCAATTTAAACTACAATGGTAGCAAGACTAACACGTTGGACGCGGCTATTTCTTCACAAGATCTCGAAGAAGAACTCAATGGTCTAGCTTCTATAAATAGTTTTGGTTCAGTGACGGTCAGCTTAGAACAGTCTGATGCTGAAACGCGAATATATAGAATCAAATTTGCCTTCGCAAACCCGGAGTTCACTGATGTGCTGGAAGACGCAAGCGCCTTGAAAGGACGCTTTGTCAGCGTGATAGTTGACAAAGCTGGAATAGACTCAGGCAAAGGCTTCAGGCTAAGTTTAGGTGGAAAACGCACACGAATTATTGCACCCGATGAAAGCGAGGAAGAATTGCAGAGTGTCTTTACCCAACTCTTCTCAACTGAATGCCAGTTTTCCACAGATACAGGTGAATATATGTATATATATATAATTTGCAGGAAAGTGTCCATATTCTCCTGAATGTGTCGCTTATATATAAACGGTGGATCAGTTCAAAATTGAAATCATATTCATGTCTTTCTTGAACTACAACGTTGAAATTTTTTCAACTGAATACAATAATTATGTACCCAATTTTTATTGGATAAAATTTGATATGAGAGTTTTAAAAAAGGTGTAGGAGTGTTTCTAATTTCTGACTTGTCTACCTCTCAACCTAAACAGGCTTCGTACAACGGGGGTCTGCTCCTGTAACAGCACTTTACTACAGCTGACTGCAGACGATCATTTTCGTGATAGGTAGAACTCCTGGGTACTAAGGTGTTAATGTAGATAAACTCAGAAGGTTCAAAGTGTTTTAAGAAACATCTTAAGATCGAAGACTGTCTGAATTGCTGTAGTTTCCAGAATTCACAATTATGATAACGGTATACCTTGTTCTTTCCAGAGTCAGCATATTTCTACCAAGATTATGAAGGCGATAAAGACGGTTATGAACAAGGAGACAGAGTTTCAGACAAAGCTCCTCACTGCGGTCGACAAGCTTTAAAATATCCTAACGCTATATACGTTGCTGGCCTCACAGTTATAAAACCTGGTGTAAAAGGAGGCACATTTGATCTTCAACAATATTCAAGGGTACGCCGTGGACTTTGTAAAGTTTTGCTGTATAGTAGAAGTCGTGGGCGTATTTGGCTAGACCAATATTTTGTGAAATTATATTAGCAGAAAAATACTCTATGATTCCTAAACTTTTCTCCCAAGAAATCCACGCAACACTTCTCTTTCTGATCCAGTGTTACTCCAAGAGGAAACAGATATGTCAAACAAACAAATAAAAACAAATTTTTATTTATCTTTTAAAGGTATGTTACGCTTTCAGAGGCGAAGTAGACACGGCAACTTTGCGAGTTTACGTGAAATACACGGACAAGGAAGGAAAAGAGACTCATATTAATCTCTATCATGAGTCCCAGTGTTCCACTTACTGGCAATATGAGTGTGTCAATCTCAACGATCTGGCACAAAAGTCGGATATTTGGACCGACAGAGCGACAGGATCGCCGATGGATGTTAAAGACATCTACATCAACGAAGCGGTGATGATTGATGATGTGTGGATTGGAAGCTCGTCAGTCTCAGGTAAATAGATCGGTTTGCCTACGAGCAGACATTGACATGCAAAATATCAGTGAACTTGCGGCTTACCTGATTTGCTATAAATAGTTCAGTGATCAAAGCACTGCACCGGGATCACAAGGCTTCTTATTCAATTCCTGACAAAGGGTTTAAACTAGTAATTTTCACAACTGCACTTTATCATAGTGTGGCTACAACTGGACGAGACTCAGAAAAATATTGATTCACCCAAGTACGTCTGTACCAACTACCAACAAGTACTTACATCACCTGGTGTGGGTATCAATAAAAGAGACTTATAGAACTCTTCTCTTTCTCCCCTCCCGGAGAAGTTCCAGAACTTTTGACATTTTCTTCATAGCGTGACGCTAAAAAATGTCTCCTTTCCTATAGTCTTGCAAAGAAAAGTAGCAGCTTATCCTAACGGTCAAATCATTAAGAGCTTCAAAACGAAAAAGTTGTCAAAGACTTCGTTCCAAGTGGAGATGTCTCCAGCAGATTGTGGCACAGGTATCCCGCTCTTGTCTATGGAAGGAATCCCACGAACAAACGGTGAAGACCAAGCCGTATTTAACGTTGAAGATATCCAAGCGAACGTCAGTGTACAACGTACAAGCGCTGCTAGTCCTCCTGTGGAAGGAACTTTTGATATTACGTTTGACGATAAAACCATTTCAGGTACAAGTAGGTGATTTTTCGTAGCAAAATACAAAATACTCATCAACAGCAGCGCGTCCCAACATGACATTACTGACTACTTTGTTTGTCATGATGTGGATGCCATCTACCCGAGTACGCCTACACGAACTGAATACGTACCTAACAGAAAATATCACAAAAATATTCACTAACATAAGCACGTCTCACAACATTACAATAAACTAGGTTGTGCTGAAGTTTCGTCATTATCACCGTTATTTTAATTCGTCTCCAGATGTACCACTAAATACAACCGCTGAAGAAATGAAATTACTTCTGGAAGAAAATTTCGATGTTGGAGAAATTGAAGTGGAGATCAGTAGTGACTATCCAAAGTGTCATCACTACAGATGGAAAGTAATATGGCATACAAAGGCAGGCAAGCAGCCAGATATTACGATCCACGCAAGTAAAATAAAAGGGGATAACGTTCAAGTGGAAAATGAAGTCACAGAAGGTGGACTCTTCTATCGCCAAATTCCAGCTGAGTTCTTGCGAATTACCTCCCTAGAACCGCAGGTAGGTAGAATACATTGCTTTAGATTTGAGTGCGAGTACAAGATATTCGAGAGCTTTTGGCAACGAATTTGTCTTTTTTACTGTACCTTCAAAACATATTTTTAGGTTGTGGTAACTGTGAACGACTTGGTAGCAAGCTGTCTGGGTGGAAATTGTTCATATGAATATCTGGCAGAGCAAACACCAATAGTCACTGCTATAGATATAACCTCAGGTGGAGCGGGAAGCACAGTTACTGTGAATGGGACTGGGTTCAGCGACAACATCAATGATATTACTGTTACTATAAGCAACGTACAGGCCAATGTGATTTCATCCAGTACAAACAAAATCGTATTTGTCCTAGGTTTGTAAACTAATCTAAATCTTATAGATCTTAATCTTAACTTTAATCTTTATCCTAAGCTTAATCATAATCTCAATGTTAAAGGTGAGCCTTAACCCTGATATCAACCTCAATCTAAAAGTTAATCTTACATCTAATCTCAATTATTATTTTAATCTCAATTCCACTGCAAGTTCCAATCTTACTCCAACCTTTCTATGTTTCAGCTGATAATGTCAATCCTGGAGAACAAGACCTCACCATACACACTCCACATGGCTATGCTGCCTTTGCAACTCCCTCAAGCAAACGACGGCGCAGATTTGTTTTTAACTTGAACACTATTTTTAATGTATTCAATTTCAGAGTCACTATTGTGGGAATAAATGATGTGAGCCCATCCAAAGGAGGCACTGCTGGGGGTACACATCTTACCATAACTGGTGAGCCAGAATATTCATGCAATTTCCAAGATGAAAATTTTGCAAGAAACCCAAACAATATGTTTTTGGACGCTTAACATTTTCTCTTTTCAATGTAGGTTTCGGCTTTGGAACAGATAAGAAACTCTCGGTAACAGTAGGAGGTGTAGAGTGTGAACTGAACTCAGTAGAACCAACAAAGATTACGTGTACAACAGGACCGCACGTTGCAGGCGAGGTAGACGTCATTGTATCGTCAGGATGCCAAGGTTTCGGCTGTGATTTTACTTACAATGATGGCTACACGTACGATGACTCTATACAACCAAAAATTGCAAGCATCAATCCAACTCGAGGTCCTACCTACGGGGGAGTGGTACTGAACATCATAGGCACTTCTTTCCCGGAAATTACTGAAGAGGTTAACTGCTAATTTCCTTACAAGTTTCATCGTTAACATATTTAACGACATTAATAACATCATTTACATCATCGTGATCATATTTTTCTTAGGTGACGGTGCAAATGGGTGAAAATCCTTGTGAAGTTCAATCCGTGTCAAGCACTAAGGTGACATGTGTGGTGCCGAAAAACCCCCCTGGAGAAGTCAATGTAGTAGTTGATACTCAAACGCAAGGTAAGAATTCTCCAGGGAACAATCCTTACCATTCCTTGGTTTAGTTTCGTTGTACGTGTTTTCATCTTTCTGAAGTATTTGCTTTTTCATCATTTTTCTGTTACTGCAGGTCGTGCATCTTTGGAAGGTACCAATGGTATATTCACACATGAATTGTCTGTGAACAGCATCTCACCAAACAGAGGCTCACTCAATGGAGGAACGCTGATCACTATAACTGGTAAAGGATTCAGCAACGAAATAGTTAACAACACAGTGATTTTGGGAGACATGCCATGTGAAATCATTGAGAGTAGTGAGAATGAAATGAAATGCAGGACACCAAGTTGTGGAAGAATCGTTGAAGTTGATAATTCTGGAAGACATGAAGGTAGTTTTCCATAATTGAGTTGTGCTTGTTTCAGAGAAATTTCGCTTTCAAATGCTGAGTGTTTGGTCCATGTCATTTGCCAATATCAGCTGCTTTTCGATGATAGGTCAGAGGTTATAAACACGTCTTTCTTCTGTGTCCTATGAAGCTAAACGTTCCACTAAAGTATATAAACATTAAAACAGTCAACAATCATTACAAAACTTTTTCAGAGTTTGGCATCGGTTACGCATGGAGCCCTGCTATGGTTACTGTAGGAGTAGGCGATACAGTCAAGGTAAAAAGATGTATACTTCAACTTGTCATGGTCATTTCCGATCACTTTTGTGAAAAGTCTGACACCATTTTCAGCACCACTGTACCGTAACGCTAGCGTCGAAGACTTAATAGACCATATTTACATTCATAACTTTATCCATTTTCTTTCAAACATTTAGTGGAGTTGGGCAGCACCATCTTCAGTCGAAGTGGAATATGGAGTACAGCAAACTGTGGACAAACAATCCACAAGCTATGATGGTTCTGGATTTATAAGCCAACGTAGCGCAACCGGATTCTTTATGCACCAATTCAAGAAACCTGGCACTTATTATTACTCAAGTGGTTATCTTGATGAAAATGACATCTTAGACATGAAGGGAGTAGTGGTTGTGGAGGGAGCTAAGAGCAAAGTTGTGAATGTTGATGTAAAGACAAATGGTAGGAAACTTGGCCAAAACAAATCAACAAGATTCACATTGAAAACTGTCAGAATAGCTTTAGAAAAACCTACAAAACTCTCTCTAACACTGCTCATAACCAAAAGCCAGTTCCATAGGGCAGAGCGTCGATTCTTTGGTCAACCTACTTCTTTATTAACATCAAAACTTCTTCCTTTTAGAATTTACAGCTGTACACAATTTAGGAGGTGCTGTTGCAGAAGAGAATTTCAACGAAAAATGCAACGAGGCAGCAGTGGTAACACAAAATGGTGTTCAATTTAGTTTCACTTTCTCAATATGCGTCACCTCAACTGTAACAAGTGTGACCCCATCCTCTGGTGTAAGCACGGATACTATAACTATCACAGGCACTGGGTTTAGCCAATTTGATGAAGAGAATACTGTACGGTTTGGTGAACACTCTTGTCAAATGCAAGAAAGTAGCGAGACTGAGTTGGCTTGTGTATTAGATATGTCAAAAGAGCCACAGCCTTGGGTTAAAGTCCCAGTTCTTGTTGAAATCACTGGCAAAGGTCGAGCTCTTGTTGTTTCAGATATAGAGAAAACAACAACCTTCGAGTTAGTGGCATCGCTATCCTCGATTTCTCCAAGCACTGGGTCGCATTTAGGAGGGACCAAGATTGCGTTGACTGGCCAAGGATTTCTTCACGGGATGGTTGTCAATATCGGTCAAAGTGTATGCAAGATAATAACATTATCATACACCCAAATTGAATGTATTACAACTCAATCTTTTGAAGCCGATACTGAGATACTAGTAAGAACTATTGAACTGGATTTCATTAGAGATACCCAAGAACTTACAGCGATATGTACAGACTCATTTAATTGTCAATTCAATTACTCAGTCAAACAAACACCAAGAATTGACACTCTACATCCCGTTACGGTGGATTCTCCCGATACATTATTGACATTCACTGGTATACGCTTGAGTGATGTCAAAACTGATATCACCGTCACTATAGGCGCTGTGAATTGTGAAGTTGTGACAGCGAGCGAACAAAAAATCACGTGTGTGATACCAGGATTACCAGTTGGAGAGCACATACCTGTGGTTCATATCAAAGGAGACAAAGGCTATGCGACTTTTACTAATCCAATAAATGTTGCAAGCAAAGCTGTACTGACAGGTAGTGTAGAAGAATTTAAAATACAAGCAGGCACTGTACTGTAGGATTTAGAATTAACTCATTAATATATTCTCTTCACACCAACATAGGATTCTCACCAAGTGAGGGAAGCATCAACGGTGGGTTATTGCTTACAATTGATGGCCATGGCTTTGATCCAGAAGGCGAAACTGTCGTCTTCATTGGTGATACGATATGTGAGATCAATGAGATCACTTCCTCAGTCATAAAATGTAAAACACCTGAACAAAATGAAGGCATGTTTCTGATTATGGTGACAAGCAACGGAGTACAATTCCCAAAACTTTCTACTTCCTTCGCTACAAAATCTTCAGTGACACCAGTTGTGAACAGTGTAGTGCCAAACAAAGGTCGCTCTGGCGACAGTATTACCCTCCAAGGGACTGGTTTTGCTACAGAAGTATTGAAAAATAATGTTAACATTGGCGACAGCTCGTGTAAAGTGACTTCAAGTACAGGGAACTCGATAAAATGCACCCTTGTGGAAAAACAGGCAGGCAGTTATCCTCTGATGCTTCATGTTGTTGGTAAAGGTCTTGCAACGACTGGTATGAATTTCACATATGAGCTAAACATTGATATGGTCACTCCTGATCAGAGCGGATTTGGTGGTGGTAGAACGATAACAATATCTGGTTCAGGGTTTAGTCCACGGGCTATGGTGAGCATTTGTGGTAAACCTTGTGATATACCAGAGATGTATGAGGTTTCTGATAAAGAGATTCAATGTGAAGTACCAGCAAAAACACAATCAGCTCCTGGAGTTGATGATAACTGTGAGGTAGTTGTAACCAACCCAGAGAACGACATAAAAACGATGCTATCATCAGGGTATACGTACAGAGATGTTCTAACATCAACCATAACTAGTGTATTACCATCACGAGGCGGTACAGGTGGAGGTGTACAGTTGATCATTACTGGTTCAGGTTTTAGTACCACACAAAACTTGAATAGTGTAACTATCGATGGCACCATGTGTATGGTGATTTCAGCCACTCCAACAGAAATAAGATGTATTACTGGCCAACATCATAGAACCATTAAAACCATGGTGAGAGTTGAGGTTGGTACGAATGGTGCGGCAGTGCAAGAAAATGCTGACTTCTATTATGTTGACGTGTGGTCATCGAAATACACTTGGGGTGGTCAAGATCCTCCCATTGAAGGTAAGTTCATTTCTTTTGGGGCAAAAACAAATCCGTCTCCTCTAGTTCCACTTATCTTGTCCATGATCCAATAATTCTGTTCTTCTTTTCATAAACATCAACAGGCTTTTTTCTTGCACACGTTTTCCATTTTCCATTTTCGTTTACGTCCAGACTGCCACTATAATTAGAAATCGAGTCAAAACAGATGAATAGCATTGTCAGTTTATTACTTTTCTGTCTTGCAGGTGATTTTGTTGTGATAGAAGAAGGTCAGACCATGGTTCTAGATGTGGACACACCCGTTCTGGCTTTCTTGTTAATCAAAGGAGGAACATTCATGTTTGATGATGAAAAAGACATTCATCTTCGTAGTAACTTCATCTTAATAACTCATGGAGGTTCCTTTATGGTTGGCACAGAGGAAGAACCATTTAGACATAAAGCAACGATCACTCTTCATGGTCATGTCAGGTAGCTTTTATTTTACATTAATGCCCTGTGAATGGATTCCATCCAGTCTCTCTGATCCATTTTCGGCATCACCGTTATCTCTAAGCATCTCATCTTCAAAGATTTTTCATTGTGGTATTATTCTTTAATCATGTGCTACCCTTTTTCCTATAGTCAATTTCTTAGACTATCTATATTCACGGATAACCATCAATTTCTTTCTATGCCAAATCTTTTGACAATAATTCAACGCAGGTCCAAAGAGATTCCAGTCTATGGTGCTAAGAGTATTGGTCTGAGAGAAGGCTACTTGGGTCTGCATGGCCAACACGTTCCTCACACGTGGACTGTAATCATGAAGACTGTACACCCTGGTGAAAAAGAGCTGGAACTGAAGGATGCTGTCACATGGAAGGCAGGTGATAGAATTGTGCTTGCACCCACTGGTAAGAATATCCGTGAACATGAGGAGCTCCTTATCACAGCTGTGACTGATGGCGGGAAAAAGATTACGGTTCATCCTGAATTGAAATACAAGCATATCTCCATAGTACAAAAATTCGCCGGGAGGGAGATTGAAACACGGGCTGAAGTTGGCTTGCTTACACGAAACGTTGTTATACAAGGTAGGTGAATCAGTTGTTGTGAAAGATTTGAGCTGCAAACAAGGTGTGAGCCAAAGCTTCAGAGCTGAGGTATTACTGTTATCTCTCTTTAGGTTCGGAACACGATGAGTGGAAAGGCACGATCAAAGCTTGTCCCAAAGCATTCGAGCCAGGACAATTCCAAACTCAAACTTGCTTTCAGGGCAAGTTCGGTGAGGAACCAGACAGTGATAGCTTTGGAGTACAAATCATGGTCCATGCTCCTGTTAAGAGTTCTGGTATGGTCACTGCACATTTTCACCACATCGAAGTACGAAACGCTGGACAGGCTTTCAGAATCGGAAGGTATCCTATACATTTCCATATCAGTGGTGACGTTGATGGATCTTATGTGAAAGGATGTAGTATCCATCATTCACACAACAGAGCTGTAACTATGCATGGCATCAACAATCTTGTTGTTGAACGAAATGTCTTCTACAATGTCAAGGGGAATGCATTCTTTATGGAAGACGGCATAGAGACAGGAAACATTATTCAGTATAATCTTGGTATATTTGTAACTTCCTCGACTTCAACTTTAAACGTGGATGTGACTCCAGCCTCTTACTGGGTTACCAATGCTAATAACACTGTAAGTCACAACGCTGCTGCAGGAGGAAGCCATTTCGGATTTTGGTACCAGATGTTCAAGCATCCAGATGGACCCTCATTCACCCTAGATGTATGTCCTCGTAATGTATTTATGCTTGAGTTTCGTAACAATACAGCTCATTCATTTGGGAGGTACGGTCTCTGGATTTTCCCAATATACCATCCGAAGAAGGGAGGCACATGTGATTCAAAAATTGCAGAACCAGCCGAATTTCGCTCTCTGCTAGCATACAACAATATGCGTGGTGCTGAAGGTAATGCTAGTTTTTTTGCAAACCAATACATTTGTAAATTCATTCCACTAAGCAGTTTTCACAACAGAAATTATGTTCGTTTTTTTTATTGCATATGTATCACAGATAACTACCAATAATGACCTATCTCACATCAAAATCGCTAGATCTTCGCAGGCATCAACTATTGCAAACCATCTTACATAAACATCACTGTATACATCAGGTACACTCAAAACTTTGCAATCATTTAGGTGTACAACTGGGTGCAGTTAGATTTGTTGATTTCATTATGATGGACAACGACTTGGCTGGTATTGAGTATATTGATGCTAGCAGTGAAGACCCACCTTGGGGAGGACCTATGATCAAAGATTCACTAATTGTTGGCCACAGTGAGTTGTCCGAAGGTCTACCATTGCGTCTTTCTACGAACAGAAATTGTACTGTTAATGGTTTGATGCTTCCTAAGAGCTCACGACTTACTGTGAAGAATGTGACTTTGGTGAACTTCGACCGTGACGTTTGTACAGCGATGGCTGGCTGTGCACATTGCAAAATTTTCCAAGGTGGATGGGAAGTAAAATTTTCCAACCTAGAGTTCTTCAATTCACCACGCAAAACAAGCTTTAAATGGAAACACGAGAGCGTCTATCGAGATTTGGACGGAAGCTTGACAGGTAGCTATGACTTCTGCCTAAGCGTAGTTAACTCGTTCTGAAGTTATCAGTGAGGTACTAGACCCATATGTCAAGTAATTTAAAGTGAAAATGTTACCAAGTATCATAAATGTATACAATTCCTGTCCCTGTCATTGATAAGGACATCCCTAAAATCACACACATTCTTATCTAGGCATACCGGGAGGAAGTCTAGTCCCAACAAATGCAAATCTTCCACCAGATGCTTGTACACAGAAACCTGAACACAGCCATGGTGCTGTACCAGGAAGTGTTTGCGATGCTACCTTAGACTTCAGAAGATTCTCGTGGAATGAAGCTCTACCCTCTTCACTAAACCCGATGTATGCATTATTGACAAACAAGTATGGAACAGATGCAGTGCCATGGAAAGAAAAGGCATTGACCCACCCTGAAGGCTGGACAGCTACTGTCATCTTGGGACATGATTATAAACTAGCCTTCCAGAACCATACTCAAATAACAAATATCACATACTCTGGTTCATTCTATGAGTTCAATCAGACTGATTATTTAAGGTACTGTGAGTGATAACCTTTTACATGCCATCTTTAAATGTTGCTGTTGATTGAACCATGTGTAATTTTGTTGTTTGACACATTACTTCTGATCAATTGATTATCTGTCTGGGAGATTACTGTGATGAATTTCAACAGTCAATCAATCTGCTTGTCTTAAGTTTACCAACTGCAGATCTTTATATACAATATAATTCTTCTCATTCATCTTTCATCTTGCAGTTGTGCCACAGAATGTTAGGTTGATATTGCCTATGTTTCTTCCGATTTCAATCTTGTCTTTCCCTTGGAATCTTAGGATAGAGCATGAATTCAAGCAGGAACCAGACTTCTTCACAACCACTGGCGTCATACTAAACGTGTCTGATGCTGTTCCACTAGCAACTGCAGATCACGGTGATTGGGGGTACAATGTAGACACAATGACATTAAGCTACTTAGTCAGTGGCAAGGATAATGAAATCACGGAGAACTACAACCCGAAGCCAAAAAGCATTCATTTGAAAGTAAGTACGCTGATGGGCTGAATGTATGACATTTAAGTTGATTTTCATAAGAGGTATCCATCAATACACACTTAAAATGACTTCTTTCTTAGGTATACCGTTGCTTCTTCTTAAAATGCATAGTTCCTACGCCACCACCCCCAGAGGAAGCTGATGAAATCTACAACTTGAAGTGGTCAGTACCATCCGATTGGAACAGACCAGAATCGCCAACCTCCAAAGAATATGGTGGTCATGGGGGAGTCTTACCAAAAGACAACGAAGATGTGTTAATTCGTTCAGATTGGCATATGGTTGCAGATATGGAATTCCCTGCTATTGACAGGTTGGTCACACTCACATAAGAAGTTTTATATCATTCACTTATTAAAGTGTTTAATGGACCGATCAACTGTGCAGCCCAGAGATTGAACCAGAAAACTAAAAATGGTATGTCCGAAACTTGAAACACTCTGGGAGAGTCTTATTTAATCTTTAAGTTTCTTTTCACATAGGTTGATAATCCATGGAGTATTGGAACTTGAAAATAGCCGAGATTATGTCTTGAACGCTTCACTGATACTCATCATGGGAGAAAATGCCAAGTTGATAATTGGTACTGAAGAAGAGCCTCATCCAGGAAATGTGCTTATCACCCTTCAAGGAGATTGGGACTCACCAGACATCCCTTTAAACCACGGTCCAAATGTCGGTTCCAAAGCTATCGGTGTTTTTGGCTCTCTTGAGATGCATGGTATGCCTCGTGATGTATATTGGACAAGACTAAGTAAAACAGTGGAAGCTGGAGCGACTGTTATTGAATTGGAAGACGTAGTCGCTGAGGGTATGTATATGTTGTCCTCGGCTAGTTTGCCCTGGCATATTGCTGTATACTGTTCTATACTACTGTATTCTTAACTGGTTAGCTGTGGCCATAGTGCAGTATAAGTTTGCAAGGTACTTGCATTACATTTCACCATTTAAGGCATTCCATTTGAAACATGTCAATATGCAGTGCCTGGAGCTGTTTTCTTGCTGATAATCCTGTGAAGCTCATCCCAGTGTATCCATTACCTATAGGTAAGACAGGCGACTGGAAAGAAGGAGATGAACTAGTCATAGCTTCAACAACATTTGAGGCTCGTCAAGCTGAAGTTGTAAGGATTGCATCTGTCAGCAAGAACGTTGTAACCCTTGAAAGCGCTTTACAGCATAAGCATACAAGTATCTTACACGCCCTTGAGGACGGACGCAAATACAGGCTAGCTGGAGAAGTCGGACTGCTCACCAGGAACTTGCAGATTGAGGGCGCGGATAATCCTAAAGGATCGATTCCAACTCAAGACTTTGGGTGCCGAGTGATTGTCGGAAGAACTAAGGCCGGTGATGACACGTACATCGGACGAGCGCAGATTGAGAATGTCGAGTTTAAACATTGTGGCCAACGAGGATGGAGCGACTTTTATGACCCCAGGTATCAACTACATTTACAATCAGACAAAGCATCTGAACATAAGTTGGTTTCCAAAAGATTTGGACTATCATAGGCATACTCCAGAGCTCAATACTGCAAAGTGTTGCAATCCCCAATAAGTAGCAATGCACTTCAGCACACCTTACTCAATATACATTCCACTCTGTCTAGCAATTTTCAATTACATGTTTTTAAACTAAACTTGACGTTTTGATTTAGATATGCTCTAGCTTTTCTGAACGTTGGACCAACACTAAGAAACGAAAGCTATGTAAAAGGCAACTCTTTTAACTACAACTTCAATTCAGCTTTGGGTATCTTTGGTACAAATGATCTTCTAGTGCAAGACAACGTTGTTTACTTCACGATTGAAGCTTCGATCAAAGTTTGGGGAGAAGCCAACGAAGTTATCCATAACTTGGTGGTATACACAGCTTCCTATGCGACCTACAAAGGACGAGAGGCTATGTTTGATATTCATTGGCCAGGCGCATTTGAAACAGAATCTGCTACTAATGCCATCCTCATTGATAATGCTGTAGGTAAGGCAGGCCAAAAAGTTGAATTCTTTATCTATGCGACCTCACCAAACAGCGATACAGTAAACCAATCCAGCCAACAGTTTTGATCATTTCAATCTAATTCTAGCGTTTCAAGATGTTCGTCTTTACATTGTGCCGTGTGCAGGACAGCTTCAACACATTAATCATAGTTCCACCTTCAATTCCACTTAATAACCTTTTTCATGTCCAACTACCTGAACATGAACACTGCTACAAACATCCCATATTTATTTCAGTTGTTACTACAACTTTTTCTTTCAGGTGGTAGTGAACGTGTTGGTTATCTTATTGACGGTGAACCTTGTGGTACTTCAGATAATTCACCATCAAAATGGCATGGCAACACTGTGCATGGTGCTTTACATGGTATCGCCATTTACTACAAACAAGGTGTACCAAAATGTGCCATGGTATCAAACTTCTTGGTGTGGAAGAACTACGATTGGGGCTTGTTCTTTTACACAAAATCACGAGTGATTGTCAAGGACAATGTCTTCGTCGACAATGTGAACTCCATCAATGGAGTCGTGTACGATCCACCAGCATTATCGCACAGAACATCTGACAAGTTTATTCACATTCAAGACTCGGTGTTGATTGGTAGAACCGACAGTTGGGACTGCACCATCGATGCACTTGAACCAGCAACTGGGATTGTAAATCAGAAGCAACGAGCTGCCAGAACACCATCAGGTTTTTCATCAATATTTGTAATGAATAGGTTTATAGTAACCTTTTAAGACTAAAAAAATCGTAGTTTAAATCTTCAGCAAAACTGCAACAAGTCAAATTTTCTAGATAAAGGATTCCATATAAATCCAGCGTCTTCTATACGTGATTTCTATTTGTTTCATCGTGACCAAATTTCCTGTTTTCACCAAGGTGGCAACATTGGTCTGTTGATGCCAAGCTTCATGTCCGTGGGAGGAATGGGACCAACGAAAAGATGGGATTCACAGAAATCCTATCCAGCACTTTATGGTCTTACCAAAGTGATGAATGTCACATTCGACTCATTCAAGACGGCATGCGGTGGTCAACGTGATGTAGCCATCATGACGAATCCAACCATTGGCGACATTATGCATCCCATCACGATTGAAGGTATAACAAAGTCGAACATGGATCAAGAATCATTGCTTTTCTATACAGTGCCAACTTTGAGGTAAGTCAAGTTTGAATGCAGTTAGTTCTTGGCAGCTGGCTCTATAGTTCAAAACTCTGCACTGGTGGAGACCTCAGGTTTGACTCCTCTCATTAGGTTTTACTACAGCGTACAACATTACATCTTTTTAATAGAGCCAATAAAGTCTTGAACAGAGGCGGCACTAAACCATTAATTTATCCCACAATGTTTGTTTTTAGATGGGTGAATCCTGCGGATTGTGTAGACATGGACTGCGATGTACGACGTCAATTGTTGATCACTGATGTGGATGGTAGCTTTACTGGAGAAGCTGGGAATACAATAATCCCGAAAGCTGAGTTTGAATGGGGTGGAAATCCTAGTTTCGGCTTAGGTATGTACGTCAAACCTTTGACTTATATCCTTGCTTTACAACAGTAAGTCAATATCCATCCTTTCAGTACGAGCCTATAAAAACCTCTGCTTACTAGCTTGAAGTCTCTTCTGCAGGCAAATGAAAATTGATTTAATTGACATTTTCAGGATCTCAAATACATGTACCTATTGACTGCAAAAAGTTCTCATCCTTTTTGAAACTTTATTAGGTGACTACAGGATTCCCAAAACTGCACAAACAAACCCAGATGGATCTCGGATCGATCTCACCACGTATATTCCAAACAAAGGAATTATTCGCGGAGATAGAAGTCAAAGTTTCTGTACTTGGAATGAAGACTGGAATGCCTACAAATGTTCAGATATGGATCATCAAATGGCCATCATTGAAAGTCTAGATGCTGATACCGAAACAAGGAGACTCTCACCAGTGGCTATTCTTGGCGACAGCTATGTGAACTTGCTCAACGGCCCACAAGATCACGGATGGTGTTTCGGATACACTTGTCAGGAAAGAATCTCAACTTTCTATGGAATTGTCGCTGCACACAGAAACTACTCAGTCCATTTCACAAACACCAATCCACAAAATATGAGACTTCACTTGTTAGCAGAAAAAGACAAAGTGGTACGGTTTGCGATCTTTTACAAGACTCCTCAGAGATTGGACGTCTATCGGAAAGGTACACACGGCAGCCACCTCGGGATTTCCAGGACCACTCCATATATAACTGCCACTAAATATTTCAACTTATCATTACATTTCAGGTCTATATATCAATCCAACTAATGCCAAATTATCAGGGGAGGAGTTCACATTAAAACGCAAAGATCCAGGCTTGCCAGATGATCAGTTTGAACCACAACTGTCCAGCTTCAGTGGAGCAAATTATTGGGATCGAGACACGAACTTATTGTATGTTATTGTACGAGGCTCTGAACCCGTTGATATACGAACATCTCCAGTAATTCAGGTTAGACCTCGTAGTATCAAAACTTTGTCAATTTCTACACTGTTCTTCTCAACTGCCCAGTAGGAGCGATCACTTATCATTGATCTAGTGTTACTACAGAAGAAACCCGATCAGATGAAAACAGTTCTTCCTGGAGATCCAGTTTAAAGTCATTTTTTATTGATCCATTATTCCTACGACACGAAACTGAAAACACAGAAACCTTTGAGACGTCATCAGCTTTCATTAACATCTGTTCTGTTTGCAGGTTAGTCTCGGAATGAAACCTGTCATAGTGGACGATTTCTTCGAAGAAAATTTAGTTCAAAACCTAGCAGCTCTGCTAGGGATTGATAAATCCAGAATTCGTATCATGAATGTAATCGGAGCAGGTGAAGCAAGAAGACGAAGATCCACAGACGATACTATGGTGGTCGATTTTGAAATTGGTGATCCTCCAGCAGCAAATATTGAGTACGATGAAGGAGAACTCATTAATAATAGCACAGCAACTAATACTACAGTAGAAGACAGTGTCAGCCAAAATTATACAGGTACATTCGTTTTAAACTATATGGTATTTTGTTTTTCACTGGAATTTGTAAAAGCCATCACAATTAATATCGTGCTTCTTCCAAAAAAAACGAAATATACGTGTTTACCCTGACGAACACAAGGCTCAATGCCGTCAAAAATGAATTAAAAATTGTGAGTCTTGAAATGTTTTCTATTTTAGGTGTTGCGAATATGACATCATTTGCAGAGTTGGAGCAACTGGCGAGTGATCTTGTGGATCAAGTGCAGACAGGAGGATTGTCAGAATCTCTGAACATCAGTGTTCAAAACTTTGCTATGGCAGAACCTATCCCGACACCAGTTGATCCTACGGGAGGAATTCGAGCTACTAATGAATCAGGTTCATAATCCATCTGATCCTTTTCTTGACTGATCCTGCATGAGTCACACTTGTATTATTTAAAAAATAACATAACCACTACAGTATACGATGTAAATAGAAAAAAGAGGAGGATGGACAAAAGGTTTTAGGAAATATAACCAAAAGATGAAGAAATGCTACTAGTAGTTTCCAAATTTTGTCAGGCTACTTTAAAAGCAAATATATCTACAACGCAAAGCTAACAAAAAGCCAATCCCATTTTCTAGTTGCAAATGTCAACATCACTGAGAACGGCACTCTACGTTATGATGAATTGCAGCGACAAACAAGAAACGAAGGGGGAGAAATAGTCTATCAAATACCTTTTAAACTTGTCGTTGTGGTTCAACCTGAAGAAGCAAACGAGACCGTTCCATTTGGAGTTCAACCTAAACTTTGGATGCTAGACGCCCAAGGTAAAGACACGTACAAAAGATTGCTGTATGAAATACAAAAAATACTAGAAATACCCTTCTGTTCTTCTAGTCATCAGGTACTATTGTTCTAGTCAATCGTTAACCTACTTGCTGGCAATACAGACAAATGCACCCCACCTACATATTTTGCTCTGCATAACGACTGACTTTATATTGGCTTGGGCTACTCTAAAAGGCGAGCTTTTTAAAATGATATTTTTATACTACGCTTTGTCAATTTTCTCAAGATGAGCAAGTAAACAGCGTTGGTTATGGAGAGACAGGTGCTTGGGTTGTCACTACGGTGATCAGGTCAGGAACAGGAGACCCCAAAGCTATCATCTTAGGAAACAACACAGTGAAATTCAAGCAAGGTTGGGCTAACTTTACAGAGTTGAGCATTTCACATAATGGAACAGGGTACATATTAGACTTTCACATCTCAAAGCCGAATACAGCAAATTTCCAAACATCTTCCCGAGCTTTTGACGTAAAGGAACGAGAGTTGTATTTCACTTTTAAAACTCAACCTGGCATTGGCAATGAAATGGCTCCACTTGGTGTACAGCCTCAAGTTGAAGTTAGAGATGCAGCCAATGGAGACTTGGTGAGTAACACTGGATGGAAAAACCGTACTTGGTATGCACGTGCAAGTTTGGTTACCAACAAAGAAGCTGAGCTTTCTGGAACGCCTGTGGTTGAATTTGAAGAAGGTATGTCGATATATTCTTATTAAATTCGTATTAGAAATGTACATAGTTTGTTTTGCATGATGACAGTAAATCAGTTACAAAAAAAAAACAACGATTGAACCAACATAACACACCAACCGACCAACAATCTATGTTACTTGTTATGAAGAAAAAACGAAGCAACCCAACAAGCAAGCAAGCAGCCTAAAAAATAACTAGTTAAAAAAGGTAAAAAGTCCAATCATCTTTCTTTCAAAGGTATTGCAAGTTTTACAGATTTAAGCATTGACGAAGCAGGTGAAGATTATCAAATAACTGTTGCAACAAAAACAGAGCCTTCGTCACCTTACCAAAGCGTGATAACAAGTGAAAAGTTTGATATCATGGACAGAGTCCTATATCTGGCAGTGATACGACAACCAGCTGATTGTAACGATACAGTAGCATGTGGAGTGCAGCCTATTATTGAAATACGTGATAACCACAGTCATGTCGCCGCTGGCAACCTTGGATGGCGTGGACGCACCTGGTACGGGCAAAAAATGAAACGAGATTATTCTGCAACCAATTAATGATTGCATGCAAAGTTTGTTGGTTGGTTTAGATCTAGGTGAAACGTATGCAGCAAACTGTAAGCATCACCAACAGTAGTTGTTGAAAGAGTTAGGGTAGCGACAATGGTTTTAGAAATTGTACACCAGGATGTCTTGACCTCGTACATTTGATCTTAACTATGTATTATTCCGTACTAGGTATGCAACAGTATCAACTAGTGACAACACTCTACTTGGCGAAACTCGGCTGGAAATTCCGTCATCAGGACAGTTAACTTTCACAGATATTGGTCTCAGTGACGTAGATTCAGGAACCATCTTACAGTTCGGCGTAGAAACTGAACCACCATCTTCTTATGACTCATTGACAGTGAACTCAAATGCAATCGAAGTGAAAGAAAGGGAATATTATTTAGTTTTGCTTCAAGATGTCATAGTTGATCTTGCTCTACCGTTTTCACTTGCTGTTGAAGTTCGAGATATTGGAACAGGTAAACAGTAGCACACTATAGATCAAGCATTTTCATGAGCCAAAAAAACCTTTCTTGTTATTTAATTTAATTGTAGTCTAATATAATACCTCTCTACTATCCACCTATCTACTTACTTAGGTCGTATTGCTCTGCCTTGGAAGGCCTCCTGGACTTTAACTGTAGCGTTGATTGTAAACCCAACCGCAGCACGCTTCAGTGGCACGCACACAGTGAAAGTACAGGATGCTATTGGCAATTTCACCGACTTAGAAATTGATAAACTGGGAAATGATTATACCTTGGAAGTGATATCCAGTGAAGGTCACAAGGTAAGTTGGCATTAAAGCTTATAAACTACCCTGGGTAGAAAATTACGTTGTTAGCTGAACATATTAGTGAGACATGTTTTCTCAGGGACAGTATGATCAATGCTGGTCTATTTTCACAGAGAAGATTTCATATACAATTGCAGAACAACAGCAAAGAAGTTGGGGAATGATACTTAGCACACGGGAGAGGATAACACAGTATTGTTAAGCTTGCTGTTTCAAAAAGTACTTTATTTTCTATCTGGTATGTTTAGGTCAGTCATACTTTTAATGTTGTAACACCCAATGAATACGCACCAGAATTTATACCAAGCAATGGTCAATACACTTCAACTTTGGCAGAAGACGCTGATGTTGGAAGTATTGTGTCCACTATTGAGGCCACGGATCGAGATGATGGCATACGAGGAAAAGTGTACTATAATATCACAGGTGGAAATGAAGATTCGAAATTTATGGTGAATGATACAACTGGAGTTGTCGTAACTACTTCGTCGCTTGACAGGTACGTTACTAAACCAGACGGTACATTTGATGTACTCTTTTCACTTGTAACTGAAAAGAGTTTTAAAAATCACCGATAAAAACGAGTGCTGCAAAGCAAGTACGCGCACTAATTCATCATTTCCATTTTCACAGAGAAAAAACAGCAAGTCATGTTCTTACAGTGACGGTTTACGATGGTTCCTTGCCACCAAGAAGACGATACACGCATGGTAGATTGACCGTAACGGTCACGGATGTCAATGATAACCAGCCAGAGGTAAATGGACCAGCATTACTGGTGATTCCAGAGAATTTCACAACCGGAGATGTGCTGACCACTCTCACAGCCAGAGATTCAGACGTGGCTCAGAATGCAGAAGTTACTTTTCAAATATTATCGGGCAATTACGAAGGCTTTTTCACGATTGATGAAAATACTGGCAATGTTGCACTGAATGGTGAGTGAATTAACGTTTACCGAAAGAAAATTTTTTGATGAACATTATTCAGCAAAAGTTTGCAAGAGATATACATTAAACTTCAATTAAAGATATTACTTGTATTTTTTTAGACTCAATCGACCTGGACCAACTAAGAAAAGACAACCACACTGTAACACTAGCTTTCACAGCTACAGACAAAGGAAACCCGCAACTTACATCGCGTCCGCACTATATGACTATTACCGTGATCAATGTTAATGAATATCACCCAGAATTCGAGCAAACTGAGGACTCGGTTACCGTATGGGAAAACGCCACAAAAGATAGCACCGTTTACCAAGTTCGTGCAAATGATAGAGATTTTGGTAAATTTGGTCGAATCCTATATGACTTAATAGCAGGTGATGATGGATACTTTATTATTGATGTGGATACAGGTGTGATATTACTAGCCAAAGAATTGGATCGTGAAATGACGTCTAATTTCAACTTGACTGTGGAAGCACGTGGTTACTCTGGAGCAGCGCCTGCAAGCACAATGATCCTTCATGTAATCGTCGGTGATATTAATGATAATAGTCCCCAGTTTTCTGGAGTTATATCTGTGCAAGAAGTGTCTGAAACGGAAGCTGTTGGTTATTTCATAGTCAAAGTAGAAGCGACAGATCGTGATGCAGGTCGAAATGCTGAGATCAGTTTTGATATAACTGCTGGTAATGACGACAATCTCTTTGAGATTGAAAGTGGGAAAATTAAAGTGAAAAAGTCGTTAGACTTAGATGGAGATAACGCATTGTCAAGTCTTAGATATACTATTACAATAACAGCTAGTGACGCTGGTACTCCACCTCGTACAAATACTACAAATATAGACATTACAATCACACCTTCCAATGAGTATACACCAGAATTCGGAAGATTGAACGATACGATTGAAGTACCCGAGAATAATACGACGAATGCCGAAATCTACAAAGCAGTTGCGAGAGATCTCGATTACGGAACCGACGGTGAACTAATATATGCTATTACGGCTCAAAATCCCGCAGGATACTTCGAGATTGATTCTACATCAGGAAAAATAACCATAGCTCAAGCGTTAGACAGAGAAATTACTCCCAAGGGTGTAACCCTTACCGTACAAGCAATGGATAAACCAATCAATGGACTACCAAAAACTGGTATCTTGGAACTTAGTGTGCAAATCACAGACGTCAATGATAACAGTCCAGAGTTTATAGATCAGATTTCGCCGCAAGAGGTATCCGAAACTGCCTCAGTTGGTGACAATATTGTGCAAGTCAAGGCTACAGATGCTGACCTGGGTGCGAACGCTGACGTCAGTTACAGTATCACTAGCGGCAACAAAGATGATCTCTTTGAAATTGATCATGAAACTGGCTGGATTAAAGTGAAGGAATCTTTAGATTTGGAATCAAATGATCCGCCAAGTCACCTCAATTATACTTTAACAATAAAGGCAAGCGATACAGGCGTACCTCAAAGATCGAGCACAACGGATGTTCAAATTTCTATCAAACATGAGAATGAGTTTGCTCCAGAATTTGGGAAGTTAACAGACTACCTGTACTTGCCAGAGAATACGACTGCTAATACTGAAGTATACAAAGCCTCTGCTACTGATGCTGACTACGGAACGGATGGCGTTCTTCAGTACTCAGTATTGGAGGAAACTCCATCGGGACATTTTGAAGTTGATCCTAATTTAGGCAACGTGAAACTCGTACAAGAGTTGGACAGAGAGACATTACCAGTAAACATAACATTGAGCATTCTAGCAACCGATTCGCCTAGTTTTGGCAAGGCTAAAACCAACTATACTGTTATTCGTGTCATCGTAACAGATTACAATGATAATGCTCCCAAGTTTACGAAAGAGTTACCAGAGCAGCACGTCTCTGAAGATGCAGAAATAGGTGATATCATTACAACTGTACAAGCTAATGATTTAGATGCAGGAAAGAACGCTGAGGTCTTTTATCGAATCACAGCTGGAAATACACCCGAGCGGTTTGAAATCGATGCAGAAACTGGAGAAATTAAGGTAAATCTTCAGGCATTTTACTTCATTGCGCTATATGTCATGTTGATACAGATGCCAAGTACATCCAGATTTACTTATGCAAAGGCTCGTTCGGTACGCCTTGGGAAACATGCGACCGCTGCACCTATAAAGCCTGCTTTCCACTAGGGGGAATTTTTGCGAGCGGAAAATAAATGTAGCAAAGTGATTGGTTCACTTTGTGGCGAAATATATTGTTAGCTAATCAGCTTGGCAGGTTTATTTTCCGCACGGAAAATTCCACCAAGTGGAAAACAGGCTTAACATCAACTGATGTGCATTTGCACATTCTATATATTTTCGATCAGATCCTTCATTTGTGTCTACAGAAGGTTTTTTCTTCATTTTCCAGGTCAAACAATCCTTGGACTTAGAAAGCGGGTACCACAATCCAAACTTCAAGTACTCCATAACCATAGAAGCTAGTGACAAGGGCTCCCCACCACTATCCTCCGAAGCTATCGTAAAAATTCAAATCACTGGAGTGAACGAGTTCGATCCTACGTTTGTTGAAGCAAGCGATAGAATCTCAGTCACTGAAAACACAACAATACTGACTGTAGTCTACAGTCCTGTGGTTACTGATGATGATCAAAGCACTGATGGTGAATTTGAATTTTCACTAGAAGACAAAAACGGAGAAGATTACTTCCGAATCGATTCTGAAACTGGTGAAATTTCTGTGGCGAAACAATTGGACTTCATTGCAACTCCATATGGTATAAATCTTACAATAATTGCTACAGATAAACCGATAGACCCAACCAATAGAAGAAGCTCTAGTATGGATTTAACCATAAATGTCATCTATGTTGGAAATACACCTCCGATCTTCCCAGATTCGTTAGACACTAAAGTACCCGAAGATCTTGAAGTAGATTCAGTTGTTTTGAAGGTTGAGGTCATTGATGCAAATCCTGGGCCAAATGGAGAAGTTGAATTCAGTTTTGTTGAAGGGACACCATTGGGTTTCTTCAAGATTGATGAGAGTTCTGGAGAGATTAAACTTAGCAGATCTCTCGATTTAGAATCGCAGGACATTTCCCTCTCGTATTCTCTAACGATTCAAGCAACAGATCATGGTACACCACGCTTGTCTACAACGAAAACTTTCAACATAACTGTCTCAAGCGTTAATGAATACACACCAGAGTTCAGGACTGTTGAAGATACAGTTGATATTGGAGAAGAGATGCCAATTATGACGAACGTCTACCAAGCAAATGCGAGCGATCGAGATTATGGACAAGACGGTGAATTGTTTTATTCAATTGCATCTGGCAATGATGCCAGATACTTTGAAATGAACTCGAGAAATGGATCTGTTACTACAATGAGTTTACTTGATCGTGAAGAACACCCCAATGGAATTGATCTAATACTTCTTGTAACAGATAAAGCAGATGTGAGCACCAGGAGGAACTCGACAATGTTACTTCATATTAATATCACTGACTACAATGATAACAAGCCTATGCTCAGTGGAGTGGTGCCACCTCAAGATGTCTCGGAGTTAGCTTCCATTGGAGATAATATTGTTAAAATACGAGCAAATGACTCCGATTTGGGCGAAAATGCTGAAATTGTTTACACCATCACTAGTGGTAACTCGTTGGGATATTTTGCTATTGACTCGCAGAGTGGACAAATCACAGTTGCTCAGTCTTTGGATTTAGACGCTCAATCGCATTCAGATAACTTGAAGTATAAGCTGACTATACAAGCTGAAGATAAAGGGACACCACCTCTAACTAATACAACAGAAATCGAGATTACAATCATATCAGAGAACGAGTTCACTCCGCAGTTTGCAGACTCCAGTGACACGATGGAGATCAGTGAAGGTATTGATATACTAGCAGAAGTCTATACAGCAGTAGCTACGGATGATGACTATGGCCCAGCAGGAAAGATTCTATATTCCATCGAATCAGAAAGCCACGCCGGATATTTTGACATCAACTCCGGGAGTGGAAAGGTATTTATCTTAGTTTTACGAAGACATTAGGGCTAATTTCAAAATAGAAATCTATTTTTGCGAGATAGAAGCAGGCAGAAAAGATCTCTTTACTTGATGCACTCTCAATTGAAACCTATAATAAGAGTATTTGCCATCGTTACGGGTTTATAGGAAAGTAAACTTAGTAGGAAAGGCCATTATATAGTCCTTCAAGATTTATTTAATCTATACAAAAGTGTTCCATTCATTGACAGGTAACTGTAGTAAAGAGTCTAGATCGTGAAGCAATGCCTGACGGTATAATGTTGACTATCAAAGCTGAAGATCAACCTGAAATTGGAGAAGCCAAGACAGCATCCATGATTCTGACAATTGAACTTACAGATATTAATGATGAAGATCCAGTATTCACTCAATTTGACTCTCCACAAGAGGTTGGTTCATTAGAAAGATAATGAGTTAATTAATTGGTCAGTTAATTAGTTGATTAGAAGGTTCAGTAGAGTGAAAGCTTCGATAGACCCCTGAAAACCACTGACATATATACATCTGGACTGCTTGCTCCCATGCTTTTTGACTTGACGCTTGCGTGGTCAATTAAAAGTCACGAAGGCTGACGAATATGAGAGTATTGCGACATCGC
>JAOBYK010673221.1:0-10381 GCA_025434845.1 Phenganax subtilis
TTCAAACGAATGCAACATGTTGGCCCAACATCATCCAACATTGTTGGATGCAACATGTTGGCCTCGTTCGAACACTACGTTGGATGATGTTGGATGATGTTGGATGATGTTGGATGATGTTGGGTAATGTTTGCAGATGTTCTCTTTTTCCATATTTCATACTTCCTTACGCAATATGAGTTCATTTTAAAACAAGCGGCATTTTGTTTGTTTACATTGTGACGTATTTGGACGTTTTATTCGCGTTTTGCGCTTTTGTTTGCTGTCGTTTGAACAGGTTAAGCTAACATTATCCAACATTCGTCCAACATTGTTGGGCCAACAATGTTGGAAGATGTTGGCTTCGTTTGAACAGGCCTTTAGTATGCTGTAATATATCTTAAAAAATTGGCCTCAGCCCCTCCCCCTAATATTTAGTGAAGTGTTCGCCACTGGTGCCTTTCAAGCTGTAGAGACCCGCTCTTCCGTTATAATCATTTTATTTGTAATGTGAAATCTTTTGTTGTTTAATCAATATCATAAGCATGTAATCTAATGAAATGCAATTATTCTAGAATGTATTAAAAATATGTTATGACATCTCTACGATATTGCACGAGGTTTTGCCCTTTGGAAAAAAGAAGGGTTGTAGTTATTGTAATCCTAACCTTACCAATGCATTTCGGTTCTTTTCCATGCCATACACCACTAGTGTTACAAATCTTCTGTCCAGAGCCAAGCATGGTTAGCCGCGAATCGCTGCATGTGTACGTAGCAATACTTTTACATTCATCAGACATATAAGAAACAGTCGCTTGAAATGTGTGCGAAAGGGGACCGCATTTCTTCACTAAAAACCCAGAAAAATAAAGGTATTCTCAAGAAAATATGGACGATAAAGAGAAAGCAAACATTACTTACCAACACACTTTGGTACAGCTCCACTCCAACTGCCGTTTGTTAAACACGTTCTTTTGGAGTCACCTGTTAACCGGTAGCAAGCGTCGCATGTATACGTCACTTCATCGTCAAAAAAATACGATGCACCGTGTTTGAAGCCATTCTTTGGTATATCCGGTTCTGAACAGCCTTTTGCTAAGGTAACGTAAGGTGAGGTAAACTTTATTTAAACACGCTAACTCCTTCAATATACATTGCTTTCCTAGCGGGGCGGGGTAATAAAAAAACAACTAAAGATTACTTAGCTAACAAACACACATATTTACAAAGTTAAAATAGCAAAATACAAATATTGACAAAGTTGATTAATATACAAACTAGTAAATCATTGCAGGCTAGTTGCATGTAGTAGCAAGTTAAACCTTACTAAGCTCTCGGCATTTCCAATTTCAAGTGGTAAATTGTTGCACAATTTAGCACCATTGAAACCTATACTCTTTTTCAAATAATCCGTTTTTGGAAAAGGAAGATTTAGCTTCATGTCAGAATCTCGCAAATTGTGATTGTGGGGTCTAACAACTGAAGCACGAGAAAATATTTCAGTAAGCGCTGTGGGCGCAAAACCATGCATCTAGTTTCTTTCTGAAGTAACACCGGATTAATATAAGAAGACTCGGTTTGGATTTCTAGGAAGAAAAATCGACAGGGTGTATAAAATAAACGCAATCCAACAATTAACGCTTTATAACCGAAACAACATAAATTTCTATGTCTTCATTTTGAGTTCAAGTTCTAGTCTTATCCTTTCTCTACTCATTGTGTTGTTGATTGTGTATTTTAGCCATGTAGAACTGCAAAATAAGTGATTTACTGCAAGCGGTAATTTTTAGATGCTTGAATTCAACGTTCTAAATTCCCAGGGGTACATTGTCGTTGCATGCGAATACTTTTTTGAAGTACCATTTCTCACTCGTTTCAAGTTCAAATATAACAAACAAGCAATTTTTGTAAAACTGAATAGCAGAGCTTTCGAACAGTGGAAATAATAGTCTTCATCAATTCCTCTTCTTTTCGAAATTTTTATTCGAACGTAGGATTGGGGTTTTTTTTGTATTTTTTGATAATAGATTAGAACGTACCAATACATTTAATACTTCTCAGCGTAACCCATTTCTTTTTGTTCAGGTTACACTTCATTATTCCAGACGATTGAACGGACGAAAAATATCGTTTGCATCCAATCACCAGGACACTACCATTTTGTCTTTGCAAACGAACTGCTGCTCCAAGTGAGAGCAGGGGACGACCACATAATGGATCTGGGAAAGTAAAAGCAACTTTACAGAAGGTCATCTGGTTACAAAATGAAACCGCAACTTTGCTTGTATATAGCTGACACTCCGTAGCCTTCCTAAGGCACCACTAGGAGTCTGTTCGCAGGTCACTAGCAGTTCTAGAATTTTGAAAGTGACAATTGCATATACTAGAAATTATAGCATCACTTACGTGATGCCAGGCCCGTTGAAGTTTTCGAATTTATTTGACCCTTTGGCATTCGACTGCTACCCGGTGAAGCTATTGCTGTTGCTACAATTCTTGACGTCGATGGACTCGTTGGTACTCCAGTTCTCTTAAATGGCGCTATATTTTGAAAATATTAGAGTAAAATGTAAGAAAACGAACAAAGAAGCAAACAAAACAAAACACCTCAGTTAATGAAATCATTCCACGCTGTCCATAGCTCTACCCTCATACAGGACACAGCTAAAAATTATGAGCCTGCGGTAAAACAGGATGCAGTAATGCCGTGCTGCACCTATAGTTTACAGTTGTCAACAATCTTGAAGAATATTGTTCATTTTTAATCAGGTGTAACAATGCTGAACAACATTGTTAACAAGTGTGAACAATAGGGTGCAGCACAACATTGTGGCATCCTTTCTTAGCAACATTGCAACAACACGATGATTTTTACGTACGCGTGTACGAAATGACTTACCAACACAAATAGGACTATTTCCAGTCCACATCTTATTGCTCAGACAATGACGCATGCTGTCACCTTGTAATGTATAGCCAGCGTCACAATGAAATGTTACCGCGGTTCCACAAGTAGTAGAGTAGGAAGATATCTTTCCATTTTTGGGACGTGACAACTTACTACATCTGATCACTGAAACAAAAGTTTAATTGGTACATAAGTTAAGAAGACAAAATCAGATGCATAAAGATATCGTCTCATTAATAAAGCCCTTGCAGAGTCGTTGGAGATAAGACTGTTTGTTGTGCTTTTTGTACGCATTTGCACGATGAAGCTGTAAAGAGATTCGTTCACGATGAAGACGTGGTTTTAACAGACAAAGACGTCTTCAGTGGGTAATTACCTTGGCACGTAGGTTGATGACCTGTCCAGGTCTGATTAGATTGACAAGTTCTTCTGGAATTCCCTGACATGCTGTAGCAAGAGTCACATGAGAACGTCACAGTTTGTCCAACCAGAAACGATCCAGTTTTATTTCCTCGCCAGGGAGTACCAGGATCTGGACAACTTTGAACTGTAACAAGCAAACTCTTTCATAAACAAAATGAGTCTTTTATCTCTCCCTCTGTTCTTTTAGTGGATAGAATTCCTTGAAAACCAGATTTATTACGCAATTCTTACTTTCACATTTTGGCTCGCCACCAGTCCATGTTCCATTGCTTTGACAACGTCTTCTGGACGATCCAATCAAGTGATATCCGATATCACAACGATACTGTACGATGCTGTCACATTGTTGCGAGTTGAAAGCTAAGTAGCCATTTATTGGAGGTTTTAAGAAGCTGCATGTCACTGCTGTATGGGAGAAATAGATATCTATTACTATCCTTGGCTATTGCGCATGACAAACTCGATAGACAACTTCATGAAGTTATTAAGTCGTTTAATCGTCCATCAAAAAGGCCTGGGTCGTGTATGCACTAACTGATAAATTTCAAAGTAGTGTATTCTTTACTAACGTTCACATTTAGGTAAATTCTCTGTCCATGTTTGATTAGCTTGGCAAGTTCTGTACGCAGGTCCACTCAGCTTGTAACATTTATCACACGAGTACGTCACTGTTTCTCCAAACACAAGCAATCCTTTTCTGTTTCCATTCTTAGGAATGCCAGGATCCGAACAACTTTTTGCTGAAATACACAGATCATAGATATGTAATAGACATAGAATGCGTGCTAATGACGAATCATGTCTCCACTTTTTCGTCGTGCGTGCCCTTTTGAATGCGCCATTTTTGAATTTAGAAATGAGCGTAACTTTCGTCAACCGATATTCAATTTACGAAATACAAACCAACACGTTGAAACAAAACTCGAAGTCTCGCTCATCGTGCAAAAGCCCCGAACCGCGTGATATTCTTCATTGCAAGAGTTTGGACCGAGTAAAAATGCCCTTTTGAATGGGCCATTTTCTTGAGACAAAGTTTTGACTGAAGGAAGATTATAGGGAGCACGCATTCTATATCTATTATTTCTATGACACAGAGTCATGAACATAAAGTTCACTAGTTTTTCATTCCAGTTTGGTCGCTCATCTATTGGTAACTTAGATGGAGATTAGCTGGCAGTCTACTTACGGAAACATTTGAAGGAACTGGGTTTTAGTCTCCATCCCTGGAGGTCGCACACCAAGGTACCACGTTCAGTGGAAGTATAACCAGAGTCACATGACAGAGTGAGACGTACGCCATAACGTCTGTGAGTCTTCCAAGTTCTGGGTTGAAGTACCTGCGTGTGGGCTGGTAAAACTACTGGGTTACACTTCGGCGCTGGAAAAGATAAAAGAGTAAAAAATGATAGAACACGAAATGATGTAATCTACATGATGTGGTAACGACAATTTACCTTGCTGCTAAAACAAACTAACGAAGAATGAGGTTTCGAACAACGAACAGCTCACCTTTACAGTTTGGCAAAGCAGAAGACCAACTCCCGTCTTTCTTACAAACCAGCCTCCTTGATCCTTCGAGAATAAACTTGTAAGGGCAAAAGTATGTTAAATTTGTTCCAGATTTGAACGACTTTTTCGCAGGCGTTGAACGCAACAGCAAGCCAGGAGTTCCCGGATCTTTGCAGTTTGACCTTTGTAGTCTTTCTAAAAGTAACACAGAAAAGTGATAAGATCTGAACACAAAACAACTATACACTGTTGTGTCAAACGCCTCATCAACAAGGGCGTTCACTTTCAAACTGATTACACTGTCAATGTAGCTAATAAAGACTATTATTTTCAAACAACTATGAACTAGACTTACTACATCTAGCCTGTTTTCCATCCCAGGAGCCAATGCCACGACACGTTCTCACAACAGAGCCAACGAGTTTGAAGCCAGCTTTACACACCGCTCTTTGAGTATCATTAAAACGATATTTTCTGAAAATTATTTGGCCATTTCTTATTGCCTTTGGCTTGGGGCACCGTTTTTCTAAACCAAACAATAAAAAAACAATAGAAAACAATTCAAGATAGAAGAAAACCAACAGTAAAAAAATTCCTTTGTGCCTCTTGTGTTTTTTTTTGGTTTCCTTCTTTTTTCGCCTCAGAAAACTTACTAGGATAGACACAACTGTATCCACAATCTCCATCACACAGACATTTTTTCCTTGAGTTTTGACAGCCACTCTTAATAGTACATTTATCAGTACAATGTTGAGCAGGATCACTATTAGTTCGCAAACACTGGCTAGCCCCTGAAATACATCAAATTCGTTGGTTAGCATAATTTGGTTTGTCTATACCCTTATTAAATGTATAGTATAATATCTTTTGACGATGATAGAATAGAATAAAATAGAATAGTGTTTTATTAATGATTAAGAACATTGAAACCTAAAAGGTTGAAGTACGTCAAATCTTACAAACATTGGATTTACATGTCTGAGCTGAATCGAAAGTTATACTTACATGTATTGTACTGGGAGTAAAATTACATTATACAAAATGGCTCTAAAAAATTAAACTGCATGACTAAGGTTTAAATGGTTCGTACAACTGTTTAACAATTATTATTAAAGTTCTCAACCGACGATGGTATAAATGAATTTTTACGATTTGTTCTGCATTTATTAGGAGACCGCAAGTCATGGCTACGAATATGTTCATACTGAACGAGTTCAGATAAATAACCTGATAAACTACCCGTTCTATTGCTGTAGAGCGGTATTTTTAATATACGGTCTCTAAACGTTGTCAGAGAACCATTAGAAGTCGTGGGGGAATGTTATCCAAACTAAGAAACTAATTTTACGCTTTTTTAATCTATAAGTTTTGTGGAAACACCACGTAAATTTACTAATTTCAAAGCTTTCGGTCCGTAAGCCCGGACCGTCATCACTTACACATTATAATAGTTAATCACCATGCAAACATTCAAAGAACTTAAATTTTACGCTCTTTTCCTGTTGTTTAACAGACTGTGTCTCTCTTAACTACGAAATATCCATAGTTTCACTCATTTTTTCAAAAAACTTGTCTAATATTTGCAAGACTTTTAGCAACTAGCATGTTATAGTTATTATTTAAGAATTAAGCCGCTTCCGCATATTACTAGAGTAGTAATATTGAAATATTGTTGCTCAATTAAGCCCCCCACCTCAAAAGGTTCGAAAAAGAATAAGCCCTTCTCCGGGGCTAAATCAAAAAGAAGGCGCAACAAAATAATAATTAAGACTCAAATGTCTCATATCAAGCCATGTTTGCCTAATATCTGCGAGAAAATTTCATAAATACAATTTTTAATACGTGACGTATCTGTATATTAAACTTTCCAGTACGAATGAGTATCGGATATACTGTAGCCATGAACGTGCGTTTTGCTAATAATATTATTAACGTCCAAGTTTGGAAGTTCAATGAGTTTAGCGGTATGCGATTGCAGTCGTTCATATACACTTACGCACACTGTAAGACATAGCAAACATGCATTTGCATTTTTCGCCGTCTGCGCAATGTCGTACAATTTAAACCAAGATGTACAGTCAAACAAGCAGTTTTGCCTCGAACAAAGGATGTATAAAAGCAAGAAAGCGCATTACTATAAAGTATTTTCCTTTGCATTTCATACAGAAAAATCAAAGCGTCGCGCATTAAAATATTGACTGTATAGAGAATTCATAGAAACGCGCAAAGATCCAGAACGTACCATGAATTAGTTGGACAGCGAGAGCAAGACAGAGAATTTTGAGCACCATTTTAACCAATTCACGATCCACTGCAATCTAAAAATTTAAAAACAACACGGGAAGTAAAATGAAGCCGAATCAGCAACGAGCTGCAGCAGTGACGCAAATTGGTCAGAAAATGATTTCTTCGTTCCTCAATCGTCATTCATCACAAAGCCTTATTACCATCCGATATCTTTGACCCTTCTAGAAGGTTGTGTTGCTTTGTGAACCGTGGAGATTGTGGTATAAAATAACATGTATATAACGCGTATTCTGATTGGTCGAAACCCACGTTTGGTCAGGCCATACTTGAAGTGCCTTCGCCAACTACTACCGTGTTGTTGTTATTTTATAAATTAACAATTACTTTATGGTTTGCAAGTGCTTGGATGGCCTAATCCAAACACTTGGGAGTGTTGCTCGAGTTAAGAAAAGCACACAAAAATCACTCGCCTTCGGCCCGTGTTTTGCGCGCTTTTCTGAACTCGTACAAAATTCCCGCGTGTTTGGATCAGGCCATCCTAACACGAAAACCATAAAGTAAATTGTTTAATGCAAATTGCAAAGTATTCATATCACTATTCAATGACCAATCGCCATGGCAAAATTCACATAGCAGTCACTTTCAATGTCAGTGTTTTATTGTGGCCAAGATCAGTCTGCAGCAAACCTTATCGCAGGCAGAAATGATGGGCGAACGCTAACCAGGAATATGTCTGCAAAAGATTCTAAACTCCTTCTTTTATTGTATACTTCGACCGAGTATAAAATACTTTGTAGCTATAAACTGCATTCTTACAACAGAACAACAGTTAGGAAACGGGCATCTCATTTATTAATGCCTAGTATCGATTGATAAAGAAAGAACTTGATTAGCGTAAGGCCCGTCTACACGGGCGATTTTTGCTGCTAGTTTTCTCCTTTTAGCGTATGTGATCGAGTAGGTTGACAGGCGAGTGCATTAGCAAAATTGCTGGACCAAGTATATTCGCCAGCTATCCACTCTATCACATCGTTCAACACGAGAAAAATCGCATCAGAAATCGCCTGTGTAAATGGGCCTGTATGCATCCTGGATACGATTGTGTTTCAAATGTTCTTACTAACAATTTTATCATATAAGTCACTTAAATTGTCCACTATACTGAGAGAAGAGCGTCGAACCCATCCTTCACATACCCGTGTTTTGCATTTTCAGATTTCCATGCAGCGACGATGTCTATTGAAGGGGACCTGTTATAGGGGGGCAGTCAGTCCACAAACCGTGTATTTTTTCCCTTTTTCCGGCAACCGCCTATAATTTTGTTGTATAACCGTAACGGCCATGTTCTTGACCAAACCGTTTTCCGTAAATCGCCACAAAAAGCGAAACTTTACCATAATCTGAATCACAATATAAGTTGAAATCTGCGTTGGCAGCTGCAGTCGCTTCATCACTGCGTAAGCTATGGAGGCCAAACTTATCCTTATCACACCTTAAATGTGCGAAAGCTTCGAGGAAATCTCTGTTGTTCTACAATAAGACATTCTTGCAGACCGCAATTTATAACTGTTAGTTGATTCACAAACTTGTAAGAATCGAAAAAATGGTTTCGTTGAACTAAGGTCTATTCATGCTGCTTGAGCATATCTCAATAAAATTTTGAAAGAGCAGGACTCATCATTTGTTTTTGCCATAATAACCTTTGACCGTCTCTATATGTATCAGTTTTCCTTTGAACAATGTTTAACTCCACAAACAGACGGATTCTTATGCGCAAAAACTTTACGTCGAAGGCAAGAAGGCTAGCAATTTCATTAAATCTCAAAAAACCGTTGAACGCTGTGACACATATAGTCACCACCAATCGAAGGTCAGAAATATTTAAGCATTTGGCCTTGCGTATTCCTTACAAATTTCAGCTATCATATGGGAAGTTAGTGGTTCTTTTTGGCTGTTATTTTTTCGTTCTTGATATTTAGGAATTATTTTAAAAGTGGTCAATTTTGAGTAAAACTAAAGCCTTCACTGTTCTAGTGGTATAAGTTCTTATCTACACTACGAAGCTATTCGCAGAGAATAGCTAAGCACCATTACTTCAGCATCGACGGAAACCGCAAACAAGGAAACCTAAACATTTATTTTTTATTACAAAATATAATACATGGCTATGGTTAAAGCTGTATGGTCAAAGTATAATAATGCAGGGTCTTTCAGAGAAATTTGGGGGCCTGGGGGCCGGCAGATATCAACTTTGGGCCTTTCCTCCCTTGTATCTATATTGCCCTGTATCTACCGTCCTGTTTGGCACTGGCTGATTCGAATAAGTCGAACAGATATTTCTTAAATATTTATTGAATAACATATTCTGCACAAAATTAAGTATAATTGTATAAGCAAAGGTATAAAGATACATTCTGACCCTTTTGTAAAGTTGTAAGAAATCAAACTAATCACAAACGCTGCTTACGCTACAAAATAAGTATAAACAATTAAATTTCAGTACCTGAAGGGTGAATATCTGTACGTAGGACTTGTCAGCTCTAACTTTACTTCACTCTACTGATGTTACTTCGCGTGTCTCTCCTGCAACGCCTAACTCACTACACTCAACTATGATACCTTACAGTAAATCACTTTCAAAAACTCGTTATTAATTCATGAACCAAAAACAAAGAAAAACAGTACCGTGGAGGAAGGTTGGAAATCGGAGGAACAAATTACATAAATTAAGCCAACTTTCACATCGATTTTCTCGCAAAATACGCCTTAGTTTTTGAAGCAAGTTCAAACACTCGTAAAGAGAACTTCCTCCGATTTCCAAACGCCTCGAAGTTCGTTAAAAAATACTCGGCTTCGCCTCGTATTTCAACTCCTCTTGGCGTTTGGAAATCGGAAGAAGTTCAGCCACTCGTGTTTGAACTATTACATAAAATATTCTAATCAAACTAAAGAAACTAAAATTATATTAACTAAATTAGGAAAATTACTAAAGTATAGGAAGCGTTGGCTATTCAGACCACCGTACAAAGGTTCAAAATCTTATTTTCACGTTTTACAAAGGAAAAAATTTCAAAGACGTTAACAGTATAACAACGAAAGCACCAACTGCGCATCCGAAAAAAACTCTAACGATAATTATCATATGTTTTAGGCTAAGCATTTAATTGCAGTATCTATAACCGTTTAATATTATTCATTTAATTATGTTCTTAAACTTTTCATGATACAATTTTGCACTTTAAGGCCCTGTTACACGATGCAATTTTTCTTGCAACTTGCAACGCAATTCTACTCTTGATAGATGTAAAATTGGCA
>JAOBYK010673332.1:0-10379 GCA_025434845.1 Phenganax subtilis
ATATATTCTTTTTCTAGGATCGCGGTTGCACAGCGGCAATTACCCTGAGCAGAGGTAACGTGTCCATGGCAACTTGCGTCAGCATCCGCCATTTTTTTGGCTTCACTTTAGGTTGCCGAGCACGCTCTCCAGGTATTTTATAGAGCTCAGTGATTAGTTATTTCAAGCATTGTTTCAAACAAGTCTAATTGGCTTTGGCAAAGAGTTCCTCATTTATAACTTGTTTATATGACATCACATTAATGTATTCATCAGTCTCATACTTGAGTGGGAGGAGGGGAAAAAAGCGGTTCGATGAATGCCATCATATTTCCCGAGAAATTTGAAAGGCCAAGCTTTATGTAGTCAGGGTGATGTACTCCATGGTTCGATTTTTTGTAGACTTTTTTAGTACATAGTCGTATGTCGTCATGATAATTTGCTGGAGAATTTGTGTTGCAATCTTCAATCCCAGAGTTAGGCATTTTGCGAGGCTTTCACCTCTTATACGTGAACTTAATGTTCGTCCTCTGATGGCTCTCTCCCATATATCATGCTTAAAAACTGGTGCATTTAACAAATGCCAAGTCGCATTCAAACTTACTCATATTACTTGATAACCGATTAAATATTCAGTCAAACTAAAAACTTTTCCAGCCTGTAATATCCTACCCACCTTTCCAATTCCATGAGCAGTGTACCCCAGCTCTCGCAGACGATTTGGTAGTAATGATTCACTGAGTGGTAAACCGCTGGGTTGCTGATTATGAAAATCGTCGTGCTGTAAACCTGTTGATATTTTATAGTAACTTTATTAGTAGAATAATTTGAGTATAATATAGATTTTCCACATTTCTGACTGGTCAAAGAAAAACTCAAATTTATTTCAACTTTATTATGTCAGCTTGAGGTAAGAATTGAATAAAACTTCTATGCAAATGAAAACATCTATCATGAGAGAATATACTGTAGATTAAATCTTGGGTTTTATGTACTTATTTTGAATATTCTATGTGATGGTTCTTGATGTGCAATAGGCTGTTTAAGATTCAAAAATGCTTTTTAAAAACCACAAACTACCGTTTCAGGTCAGCATTTGCCATCCCCTGCTGGTGTTTTTACGGCAAGAGCGTTGCCATATGTGATATCTTAATGTTAGTGAAGTAGCTAAACATGAATCTTAATGAAGGTGCTTGCTAGAGTAGTATCGCTTTTTACTGGCTTACCAAGATGGCTCGCGTATTTTCCAGTCATAAAAGCTGCTCTACTTGGTGTAGATAAAGGTGAAACATAGTAATTATTGAGAACAACTCCTTCTTTTGCTAAATGATCCAGTGTTGGAGTTGGAATTTGATTTGATCCATGAAAACTAACATCATCCCAGCCCTAAGCGAAGAATAAAGAAGAGTAGCGATTATAGTCAAACGTGTATGAAGTAAACATTCCGGGGAAGTAGATTAAGACTACGTTCACACTATGCCGGAATGAAATGATAACGCAACGTTTCTCATCTGTTCACACTAATTCGGTTAGAATTTTGATACGGTTTCGTCAGCGTTCACACTTGCTAAAATTGTAGTGCAAGCGCTTACCAAAAGCTTTTCAAACATCAGCAGATGAACCAAGTTAGCCAGATTTGTTTTCAAAATTATGTTCCAAACTAAGCCTGAGTACTTAAGCGTCAAAATATAGACGGCACCGGTGTTCACACAATGCCTCAAAGCGTTCTGTTTTCATCTCGCTCCATTTGGAAACCGTGCTCAAATTGTAACGGCAAAAGTGACGTTGTCAAACAATTTTGCACCGGCATAATGTGAACGCAACGGTCAATTGTGACTTTTTTTGCCGTTTTCTAATCGTAACGGCATAGTGTGAACGTAGTCTAAGAGCCCTCAAAATTATTTAAAGTGCACGAGAATGTCATGATGGCGTTTTCGAACTGTTTGCTGTAGAAATATTAAGGGCCAGTTGAAGATAGTTGGGCCAACAATATTTGGGAAAAATTGTTGCTCTAACCAGTTACGTCGCCAGGGAGGGGACTGGGGTGGACCGTCCCCCCAGTTCTCCTAAATGTCACTTTTGAGATTCTCCTAAATCAGTCTGAAAAAAGAAGGGGGTACGCTAAAAATGAACAGTCTTTAAAACAACGATGTCGGCTGACGAAAATAACCCCGAATAGCCATGCTTGTAATCAATGCTTATAATGGATTTAACATAAAGTATTGCAGATCATCTTTAAACTTGCTTACTATTATATGTTTATTAGTTATACTCATGATGTCGTCACTTTTTCCTGTCCGGTCGCCCCCCCCACCTTTGTGGGTCTGGCGACGCCACTGGCTCTAACATACCCATTGAATACATTATTACCTCACCACTGGAGTATTGAACATGGCTATGATTATTTGAGAAATTTATGACCATAGTCCGAATTTTTATCTGATTAATCATAAATGGTATTGTCGAACAAAGTTATGTGGTGACTCTTTTACATTTAAATTTTGTTATTTTCTTAAAGATAGTTTTTCACGAACGTGTTCATATAAAACTTCTGTGTAAAACAAAACAAACGAAGGTGAAAATATACCTCCTGGCGGAAGCATTTATATGATTAAAATTACATTTAATTTTTACTTACTAAATCGTCAGCGACGATCATAACAATATTGGGTTTTGTATAAGCTGGTAGAACAGGAGATATTACAATGACTAAAACTAACAAGCAGATTGCAACGGCCATTTTTGTTGATGCAATGCCTAAAAAATGTTAAGAAGAAGTTTAAAAACTAGCCGTTAAGATGGTAGTTTATATCTAATTATTTATATTACCACACTCATGACGCTGAACAACTGTATTGTATCGTCAAGGGGAGACTAATATATCAAATGATTTGAGCAATTTTACAAACTATGAACTTGATTTCTCATTGTTGGCTTATCATAACAAATTTACAACCTTTGCACATTATATATTTACCTTATTTGCTCGAATTAGCGCCGCGTTGCTAATTATTTTTTTTGCGTCTTACATGGGGCGCTTATTCAAACAAGTGCAGTATTCACGAGAAACCTGAGGCAGTTAGAACTTGAATTTGAAGTTGATGACTGGATTGATTTATATTTTATGTATTACCAACTTTTTCGTATTATTAAAATCTTTAATATCATAAAGTGTTCCTCAAATCTTTCAAAATGCCTTAAAATCGATTATCGAAAAGTTTCTCGAATAGAAAGGGAGTAGCTATGTATTTAAAGTTCCCGCTTTTGATATGAGCAATTTGGGACCTAACTAGTTTGCAAACTGTGCAAAAATCTTTTGTTGACTGCATTAATAATTAACAAACTTTGTCAAAATGGCATTTTATAATAAATAGATTTAAAGCAAGTATCCGATGAAATATCGCTAATTTTTAGCACAAACACAAAGTAATTTACTATTAACGAAATGCGGATAAAATATGTAAAATAATGGAGTCTTGATGACTTCATTAAAAACATTTGCAAGTTGGCTGCGGGTATTGTAGGTAACACAGATTTAAGGAATACGAACAAGCTAAACTTCGTAAAACTGAAGTTACATTAATTTTTACTGGGTTTTCTTGCCATACTATGAGACAAACCTACTGTAGAATTATGTAATTTCACTTTGCTACTTTTGCTGAAATTGCACAAGCGTTTAAATTAAAATCAGCTACAGGCTATAGTATCAAGACAATACAGCCTGTCAATATGCAAATTCTAGACAAATGACTTCAACCTATTAATATGTGATTAACATTTATTTACCTTTGAAGTATTTAGTCATCATTATGATATCAAGTTTGTTTTTTAGGTTTTCATATTTTTCTTATGACTCATCACACGGTTTATGCGTCTTTACGGTGCAATAGTCGCAAGATTAATGAAGCGGGTTTCAATTTTAACTCAGTGTAGTGTAGCAAAACAGTGAATTAACGGGTGGTATTCTATAGAGTTCACAGGTATTTTATACGCTCTAAATTTCACACAAAATATGCTAAGCGAACCGTTAACAAAACAAAGTATTGAACTAAACTTAAAATGACAGCATAGGGATCCATTTTTGACACTTCTGAGGAATTCCAAGTTTGTAGCTAACAATGGAGTCTATTACATTTTTTGCAAGTCGAGTAGATTTTAATAGTTTTATCACTCTTGTGTGCTATGATTCTCTAGCCTAACTTGTACGAAGTGTTAAAATAAACACAAAGTATAGCAGGTTAACTCATACTTTGACACTTTGGGCCTTATTATAAAATATTATAATTATACTGTGCTTTGCCGTGAAAATTCACATTTTTAGTGACTTTAAATTTGATTTAAGTTCACAGTGTGTTCAAATGTAGTTCGCTACAGTTTCAACGATAACTTAAATTGTTATAGTAAGCATATTTCTTAATAAGGACGTCTTTTAACTGTACTGTTGACATATTACAGATTTTTACCACTTTTCAAGGTGGTCAATCTCAAAATTCGAATCAAAGGTGTTAAAATAAGCACTGTATATCTTTTTGATATTTGAATCTGTAGTAAAGGTTACACTACGCTTTGGTTTAAATCTTAACTCGTTCTAGAAGGCATTATATGAATGATACTCCTACTTATATTTTGAAATTTAGAGGGTGATTTTTGAAAATATTTCGCAGCGTAGAATGTTTTGGAATTCGGCATTGAAGCAAAATTTTCAAATCCGTAATGCTTTCAAGTTCATAAACTTTTACGAACGGAATATTGTCAGTAGCCAGTTGGCAAATGATGCTGTTATGGGGCTGTTTAAATGAATTGCACTATAGCCCGGTTAACCGGGCTGACTGAATGGTAAATTGCAATACTCTGCGGGGCGGACATATATATCCGCGCTCGTTTGTCAACCCACCATTGTTTATCTTAAGAAAATGAACCGCGCACCCGCGCTGGCAAAGGGCCTGCAATGGAAGATGGCCAGTTATAGCAGTTAACAGTTAGCAGTTTATAATTTTTCACATTTTTAAATGCATTAAGGCGTGGGTTTTAATATATATCACTCCAAAATCCATAGACTTTGCATTTTAGGACCAAACTTGCTGTAGAATGTTGAATTTGAAGCGAGCACATTATTAAGTGGTTTACTAGTTTCTTTTAATGAAACAAATTTGCAATGAACAACGCGAGAAGCTCAGTCGTTTGGAAGTATGCCGGGATTTTGCTTGCAAACTGAGGGCCATTAACAAACATTTTGATGGGAAATTACACCAAGTATTGTCAACCCTAAACTATTATCAATTTAACTTGTAGTAACGCTACTTGAATATAGTTTCTTACTTCTGTGATCTTAGAACAAAGCAGACACGTTACAAAAATTTCTTTAAAGCAGAGTCATGAAGCGTTCAGTGATGTCAATATGACAAACATTATACCAGTCGAAGATAACCAGTACTTCACTGAGGCGTTAAGCATTATTGTGTGGAGTAAGAAAATTTGTACCAGTTAAAATGAAGTGATCCATAGCGAAAACTCTAGTTAATCCACAATGAATAAGCTACCTACGTTAACGTTGTGGTTTGGTTTATAAATATTATTTGGGCCCATTTACACAGGAGATTTTCGATGAGATTTTTCTCGTGTTGTACGATGTGAAAGAGTGGATAACTTGCAAATGCACTAGCAAGTCAACCTACTATCACATGCATACGCTAAGAGGAGAAAGATCGTAGTGAACATCGTTCGTGTGAACGGGCCTGTAGAATTCACCATAAGTACAAAAAAAGGATGGGAATGCTGAGCTGTATTAGAGAGCTTTATAGGTTTCAGTCGTAGCTTTGCGAGTGCATGTGTTTGTTTTTGCAAGATGTTAGAAAGTATTAGATTTGACTACGACTATGACTGTGACTACGAGAAATTAGAGAAGTTTAGATTCTACTACCAGTATGACTGTGAGTTTAAGATATTAAAAAGCTTTAGATGTGGCTGCAAATTATTGCAGGGCTTCAAATTGGACCGCGAGTATCACTGTGATTATAAGATATTTATCATTGAAAACTGTAGATTTGACTTTACGACTGGAATACAGGATATTAAAAGGCTTTAGATGACTACACATTATTCGTGAGCTTAAGATTTGACCACGAGTGCGACTGCGATTATAAGATAGTAATTAGAAAGCTTTAGATTTCACTACGAGCACGACTGAGATTGTACAGGATATTAAAAAGATTTTGATGACTGCAAAATTTAGTGAGCGTAAAAAGTGACCAAGAGTGCGATCGTGCTTATAAGAATATAATTAGAGAACTTTAGACTGTGACTACTTGATATTAGAGAGATTTACATTTGACTACGAGTACAATTGTGACTACAAGTTATTGATAGTTAAGAGCTTTAAAATAAATTGCTATCAAAGCAACTGCCACATGACTCAGACTCAGGCAGCAAATGTGCCAAATTGGGGGTAATAGGTTCATGTTTCTTACCTCGAAACTGGTAAAAGATTTATCATTTAATTGCAAGTAATAGTGACAATTACGTTGGGTGAAGTAGCTGTGAAGTATGCGCAAATTTCTACATTAAAGCCCCTGTTACACGATGCAATTTTTCTTGCAATTTGCATTGCAATTCTACTCTTGATAGATGTAAAATTGGCAAACACGTACGTTCGTTACTCTACGCTGATGTTCTCTTCACATATCGAACATTCTTCACTAATTAACGTATCTCAAGAGTAGAATTGCATTGCAAGTTGCAAGAAAAATTGCACCGTGTAACAGGGCCTTAAGTGTGTAAGATATGATCACATATAAAAATGCCTTCGCTATAATGACTCTCACACTTGGCGAAATCATTAAATCAACCAAAATCAAGTTACTCTAGTGAATTATTGTAAAACTAACTTTCGTAGAAGCGTAGCTTACGTCATTTTAACCTAGATCTTTTGTAAATATATAGTCACAATTTGTGTTTTTTTTTCTTTTTTTTTCACCGGTAAATACTTTACCGTATTCTACGATTCTACGACCGGCTTGAATAAACGATGGGCTTGAATAGACGAGGTTTCAACTCGCAACATTAATAGCAAATATGAATAAGTTTTTTCAAAGGCTTTATCACATGCTTGAGACAACAAAAATACCAACTTTGGGTAAAACGCCGGTATTGTTAACCTTGAAAATGCTAATAGATTTTATCGCAAGTAATCGTGAATAGGGTTTAGCGCATGAATTGCTTCTAAATTACGAGCAGAATACAACATTGAGTATATAATTGTTTATAACAATAGATGACATATAAGGATGCACTTGCTGTAGTGACTCACATTTAGCTAGTTTTTGAATTACTATACTTTTTCTGCGGAATCAAACAAATTTTCTAAATCAAGCTTATGAAGCTATTCTCTTCAAGCAAAATCTTTAAAGCAAGCAGAATCGATTTACTTTTGTAAATAAAAGTATTGTGAATCTAAATTTCGGATAAGTCTAGCTGTCCGATATTTAACTGGTCACACCATGTTAATCTGTCGATCTGTTGTGCATAGGTCCATAGACGGAGTTTGGCTTTAATTTTTCTTTCTTTCCTTTTTTGCTTTTGATCAACTTTTAGCCAATTTTGAAACATCGCACATAGCGAGAGGAGAAAAATTGCCGACGAACTTACTAGTGTGAACCATGCTTAAATTCTTGCCATTTCAAAACGGCTGTCTTTGTGCATTCAAAAAATATTACGTTAAAAAGTTACAGGCGTATTCGGATTCTCATTGATGTTGATTTCAGTGAATAACGATGACCCTTCCAAGCTTTCCAGTTAATTCCATCAGCGGTTGAGTTGTGTTTACCATTGAGATACCGACCGTTGAGATTTGATGAATGGTTTGCTGTGTACCACCAAGCACCTTTGTAAATTTGAGCATAGTGGCTAATAGATCTATCATTGTCTGAATCTTTGGTAGAAAAAGGCGCACCTTTATGGCTACTCAATGAATCTCCTGCATTTCCTGGTAAAGAATTAAGAAGCATGCCTTTTTTCATAAAAAAAAAATTACAGGTGAACAAACGAAAAACAAGCAAGTATTCTCTCAAACAATCAAACATACGAACTAACAGACTAATATCAGCCTAACAAAACTCATTACCTAATTACTTAACTAATTAATAATTGAGTTTTTACATGCTAATCAAGCAACCGGTTTACTAATTTACTCAGTAATTAATCGAACAACTAACTGGCTAGCTGAAAAACAATCAAAACGACTTTTACAGACATCAATGGACCTTTAACCTTATAGACAAAATTTCAAAAAAGTTTGAACTAGGAAAGTCTTTTACTACAGCCGGAAAGAGTATCCTGAACTTAGTAAATCTGCCAAGTTTGGATGCGAAGTGTTGTAAACTAAGGAAAATACAGCCGCGCAAAGTTGGCAAATGTTGTATATTTTTCTATTACGCGCGGGAAATGGATACCCAAGTTCTCCAACGTGGTATTAATTTCCCGCGCGTAATAGGAAAATATACAAAATTTGCTAACTTTGCACGCCTATATTTTCCTTATTTTACAACACTTCGCATCCAAACTTGGCAGTTTTACTAAATTCAGGATGCTCTTTCAGGCTGTGGTAACTGAAGATTTTCCCCGTTCAAAATTTTTTGAAATTTTGTCTATAAGGTTAAATAAAGGTCCATTGACAAAAAATGATGACGTGTTCTTACCAAAGTAATTTCCAAGTCTTAACTGATATTTGCTTGCTTCGCTTGTCACAGCAAAAAGATCATACTCGGCAAAACTCTTGTTTCCAGATGTATCTTCCAAATCAATACGAAGTTGGTTTTGGACATGAACTGTCAGTCTGTGGATTTTGTCCAATCCCAGCCAAAATTCTCCATCCAAATCTCCAAACCCGTTTTTGTAATCTTGCCATCCTCTGGAGAAGTCAACACTTCCATCCAGACGACGTTGAAACACAGTCCAGCCGCCCCCGGTCATATCACAAAGCACTTTAAAACTTCCATTTCCATCAGGATCAATTTCATAAATGCCATTTTCTCTTAGTCCATCCTGGTATAGCTCTGCGCAATTTTTTCTTTTTAATACTATTAATAGGAAAGTGATGAAACTAAATAAGAACTGTTTTAGAAATGGACAGACGGACAAGCAAACACACAAACCAGCGGAAAAAAGCAAACAAATGATGGTACAAATAAACTAGCAAATAAACAAGCTAACAACCACATGAATAAAGAGAGAAACAAGCAAAAAAAGAAACAGGGGTGAAAGCATTGTTCCATTTGTAGCAATAGTGGACTTTTTTTAAAGAGGGTAAGGCCCGGAATGGTAAAACACTGATAAACGTGTGACCCTCGTCTACAAATTAAAAAAATCACTTAAATAGAATATACAATAAACTACATACACTGAAAAAATCACAGCCCTTCCATAAAAAAGATAGAAGATAACCGAATGGCTTCAACTTTACCTGGTTTGGGTTGTTTTAGAAGCCTGTAAATATTGTTAAGAATTTCTTGATTTGGTGCTTGTTTTTGTAAATCTTTTATGGACCTTTTCATGTCTCTAATATCTGCTTCTACAACTGTGACTCGTGTTTGGCTGTCGAATATGGCATCTTTAAGAGGGCAGTCTACATCACAAGTTTGTGAGACCGATCTTTTCGTCAGCAAAGTACTCTTGATCTCTTGGTTTTGGGAACCAAGGACACTATAAAACAAGTAAACACATCGGCCTCTTTTGAGTTATGTGTTTTAGTAGACTTTAATCGTTTTTATACAGATGTAGCTGATAGCTAAGCCTCGGCAACGAGAATGAGAATTAATGAAAATTATCAATGATAAAGAAATCAATCGATAAAGAAAGTGAAGGTATTATGTAACACTTTAACGTTGCCATAACGTTTTATGTAAAGAGTATAGGAGTTAGCCCCTGTCATTCATGACATCATTTGTTGCAGAATTAAAAAGTGCAAGTTTCCAAAACAGTAGAAGCACGCTCTCATTACGCCAATCCCTATAGTCCATCTTCCCAACGATAGTGACAACATTTTCCAACAAGATTCAATCTTACCTCATATTGCCAAACTGCTTGAGAAACACCAACTACTCCTAAACAGGTCAGATATTTTGCTCAACAACACCCAGCATGGTTTTACTGGAAACCTATCCACAGTATTTGCATTGACAGTAGTATCTCAAAATTGGTACGACGCAATGGACAATTCTAAAGAAGGCAGATCTGGCGTACATGCACTATATCTGAAGTTTGCGAAAGCCTTTGATTTGGTGGGTCTTGGAATTTTCCTCAGGAAAGTTGCAGAGCTGAATGTTAACGAAAGTTTTTGGTTGTGGACTAAAAGTTTTTTGGAAGGAAGAAGCCAACAAGTTAATCTAGGTGGCATAAAATCAAGG
>JAOBYK010673554.1:0-10375 GCA_025434845.1 Phenganax subtilis
CATCACACGCTCAAAAATAATTTTATGATCCGCCATTTTTATTTTAACACCAGTATAAAATGCAAGAATAACATGACATAGCGTCACTCGGACACTGCAGGCCTTACGCAACGCGGGCTCAACATGGCCAAATGATACTTAAAATTTCCCGCCGTGGGGTAGGAAGCTCGGGCAAAGAAAGTCAGCAGATCTTGATGAAAAACATTATCAATATGATAAGCACAGAAGACTACCCACGGCTGAGTCACAGTCGAACACAAGAGACGTCGCAACCAAATAATGCGTAAAGAAGAGACCTTGCGAGCAACGTTAACTACACCAAGACCCCCACACGAAGGAGACTGGGTTACAGAAGACCTGGCAAAGGGCTCTCGTTTCTTCTGCCAAATAAAGGAAAAAAGGTGCTTGTTCACAGCCGAAATGACAGTCTTAGGCATGTCAAAAATTGTGGCTTGATACCAAAAAGTGGTCAATCCCATGGTATTAGCAAGGAGAGCACGACCATGATAAGATAAATCACGACATTTCCAATTTAGTAGTTGTGACTCAAAATTACTAACTAGTTTCTGCCAATCCGGAAGGATGTTGTTGCCAATGCGACATCCAAGTATAGTGAGGGATTCACAAGTCCATTTGAGGTCAATGGGAAGGTCAGCTCGAGAAGCCCAAGAACCAAACAAGAGACCTTGACACTTTGACACATTTAACTTAGCTCCAGAGCCACGCTCATAACGCGTAAAGAGGTCAAAAAGAGCACACAAGGAGGAATCAGATGTGACAAGAATCGAAGTGTCATCAGCGTATTGGGCCAATTTCACTCGAGTACCATTGGGAAGAAGGAACCCATCTATGTTAGGATCCTTCAGAATGGCACGACCAATGGATTCAGAGACAAGAATGTATAATAGGGGGGATAAGGGACAACCTTGTCAAACCCCACGAGAAACCGGAAACAGGGTACTAAGATGACCGTTGACTAGCACCTGAGAATAAGTGGAAGAATATAAGAGCTTTACCCAAGCACAAAAGGAGGGACCAAAATTCATTCGATGGAGAACCCGTTGCATCAATTCCCAGTCAACCCGATCAATGGCCTTCTCTTGATCTAAGGAAAGTAAGGCTCCACCGATGGAAATGGAATTTGCATGATCAACCACATCCTGAAGAAGGCGAACCGACTCTGAGGAAAAGCGACCGGGGATACCACATGACTGAGGTAGAGAAACGACAGAGTCAGTGACTTTACGTAGACGAAGGGTGAGAATTTTAGACAAAATCTTGTAATCTGTACATAATAGCGAAATTGGGCGCCAGTTCTTTGGGTCGAGACGGTCATTCTTTTTAAACAGTAAGGAAATAACACCAGTTCGTTGCGAAAAGGAGGGCTTTCCACTACCAAAAGCTGCATTAAAGACGGCTACCATATCGGCACCAAGAGTCTCCCAGAAGCAGGAATAGAACTCGTAAGGAAAACCGTCTACCCCTGGGGATTTATTGTTCTTGAAAGTACGAAGAGCTGCATGACGCTCTTCAACAGTAATCTCGCCTTCACAAAGGAGCGTTTCCTCCGATGACAACTGCAAGTCCAAGGAGTTAATGAGAAAATCTTGATCATCTTGACCAATGGAGGAAGCAGAAAAGAGGTGAAAATAGAAAAGTACCCACACATGCAGGATACCTTGAAGGCTCCTCACTATGGTACCTTGGGCTGATCGAATACCACTAATCAGGAGTTGAGCACCACGACCTTTTTCTTTTCTAAAAAAATATTTTGAAGAAGTTTCCCCCTCCTCCGCCCATTGCTCGCGGGCACGGATCTTAGCTCCGGAGGCTTGGTGAAGAAAGTGAGAGTTTAACTTCTCATTCACAATAGCAATCATAGAAGAAACATCTTCTCCAGCATCAAGGCGTCGTTGAAGCTTTACGTGATCATTTTGAAGACGAGACACATCTGCCCTAGATTCATGAGCACGTCGGCAAGAAAAATCACGAGATATTTGTTTCATGAAGCATTTCCCTGCATTCCACCAGATTGGAAGAGAGGGGTAATGGGCTTTTTCTTCCTGCCACTCGAGCCAAAAATTTTTGATACTATTAATATATTCCTTATCATTAAGATGGGAAACATTAAATTTCCATACACCCGGCCCCCAAGCTGGGACAGATGGAAAAGAAAGTGAAAGATGAACATAACTATGATCACTTCGAAAAAAAGGAAGAATATCAACAGACGATACAGAATCTAAGAGAGAGGAAGAAACCAAAAACATATCTAGACGAGATGCTTGAGAACCGTCCGCCCGATGCCAAGTGTAAGCCCTATCTGTTGGATGTCAAACTCGCCAAACATCCACAAGATCCATCTCTCTCGTTAAGGATTCTAAGGAGATCGGCCAATTGTAAGCCCATGGAGAAGAAGGATTACACCCTCGACGATCCACAAGAGGGTTAACGACAGTGTTAAAATTTCCACATAAAACTGTCTGTTGAGAGGTATCCAAATGCGTGAGAAGATTATTAAAAAAGGCAATCCCAGGAATCTTTGTGTTTGGACCATAAACATTGATCAACTGAAAACAGGAGTCCAACTATGAAAAAGACACTACTTGAAAACGGCCATCATTATCAGAAAAGGACTGCTTCACGGTAAAGTTATCAGTATATAAAATAGCAGTGCCACGAGAACGAGCAGAGCCAGGGGAAGAAAGAGCTTTAAGACTCTTTAAATAATTGGAAGCAACAGATTCTCTATTAAGCCATGAAGAAAATTCAGCGAGGAGGTGGAATGGGTTTCCTGCAGACAGACAATATCTGGTTTAAAACAGTTAAGCCAGGAAAAGAAAATAGAGCGCTTAGCTGAATCACGAAAACCTTGACAATTCAGGGATATTATAGATGTGTTATTACTACTATTATGTTTAGCTGTTTGTGTATTGTTAATCAAATGAAAAAACTTAGTATCACAAAAGGAATTTTGTCAAAAAGCTACTAGCACTCATCGTCCTCCGGGAGTGGAGGAAGAGAATCAAGAAAGCTAGAAGGTGAGGACAAAGTCCTCAATCCATCAGGACCCGCACTGGGACCTGGTCGAGAAGAAGAAAAATCAGAAACAACAGAAGAGTCCACAATATTATTAGAAGGAGTTACTGGGCTAGAAAAGACTTCGGGAACATCCACAAAATCATCCATATCCGAATCTGAAACTGCTTCTGAATCAGAGGAAACGAAAAGAGGGGGACGGCGATCCTTTTTAGCTTTGGAGAGCCCGAAGGGCTGTTCAGAGGACGCGATTGTTTACCCTTAGTTTTCGACGACCCAGACATCAAGGAGGGAGAAGAAAGGGGATCTGGGTGGGAGGCCAAAGCAACAAATCTTTCGAACATGCCTGTAGGAGGGCAGTCTGAAATATCCTCTTGAGAGACCCCAATACCCTCGTTGGACATGGAAGGGGCTAAAGGCTGAGAGGTTTGTACAGATGAAAGAGCCTCAGATGAATTATCAGCAAAGTCAGGAGGAACAGCCGCAACAGGGGAACCCCGAGCGCGCCATTCAGCCAATTGCTTCAAAGGAATGCTCTCCATAGCAAGATCCTTTAAGGATGGAACTGGGAGAGGACTAGACCTGCAACCGGAGACAACTGCAGCAAAAGAACCTGGACTTGAGGTAGTAGAATCATCACTCACGGAGCTATCGGAAGATTGCAGTGAGTTTCGAGGGCAATCAGATATTTTACGGCCAGCTCTATGACACTTAAAGCAAACCTGTTTCTGGCCCCTGTAATAGACGGCACACCAATGGCCGGCAATACGAAGGCGAGCAAGAATATTCTCGTCCACCTTCATTAAGATATTACGGATGCCCGTATAAACGTTTGAATATTCCTCTTGCTTGATGGTTTTAATGAAACCAAAAGGTAGCAGAGCTTTACGAATTTCCTCATCGGCAACCCCATAAGAGAGTCGAGAAAGATGGACCCATGTAAAAGAAGGGATACTTTTAAAAGTAATAGGGTGAATCCTAACAAGATAATCATTGTTTTGAACAATGGCAGCCTTACGTTCACTTTTACATGTAATGCGAAAATGACCCGGTGCAATCAAAACAATAGCTTCAAATAGAGAATTGAAGTCATTGGTCTGAGACTTGAATTCATTTATGACTTCACGAACTGAGACATCCTTTGCCTCAAGCACACTCGATAGTAGGACATCAACAGTCCGATTAACATATGTAATCATGTTGAAAGCGATGTATTGATAGAATACAAAGACACACACAGAAAACAAAATTATAACCTTTTGACAGGAAAAAGGAGAAAAACTGAACTATATAATAATATCAGATATTATATAGCAATCAACTTACTTTATTATATACAACAGTATATAATAAAACGATTAAATATTATATAGAAACCGACACTCCGTTTATTATATACAACAGTATATAATAAAAACCAAACAAGTATTATATACCAACAAATCTACTTTATTATATACAAACGTATATAATAAAAACACACACTCTATTATATGCAACAGTATATAATCGAATAAACACGAAAAAAGGAGTTTTCAATGCACTCCGAGATTGTTATATACAAGTATATAACAAAAAACCCTTTAGAAAAGGAAAGAAAAAAGGATTTGGAAAACGTGATAGCAAACCTTAGCCTGTGCACTGAAGGATGCCCAAAAAATCCAAGCAAGAAGGAAAAAAAGCACCACCTCCTTAAGGTGCCCCCTAATGGGCCCTTAAAAAGGAGCAGCCACCGAAAACAAAACCAGAAGAGATGAGAGAAACTTTTTAACTGCAATAAATTGCAGAAAAAGCAGAAAGACCAAAAGCCCTTAGGCTCAAACACCAGCAATCTTCTTAGGAAGAGACTTCTTTCTTCAAATACCAATCTTCAACAGACTTCCTCTTGAACAAAACACACCAGGTACCAGCAACGGTCAGCAACGGTTCAACAACGAATCAGCAACGGATCAGCAACACTTGATCTTATTTTGACTAACGACCCACGGAAGACAACTCCAGCGGAGCAATGGAGTCTGAAACCGTGTGAATGGGCCGCAACCACGCAGGCCGCTACAAGCGACGCAGATCGACAGGGGGTATGATCCCCTCCGCTATGCCATGGACAACAATGAATGGCCTAGGTGTTCGCAGCATGAAGCTGCTTGCACGAAGGGGTCCCTAATGAAGATGGAAAAGAAGCAATGATCTACGAGATGGTAATCGGCATGAGTAACGTTATCTAAGACCAAGAAGCATTGGACCAGTGAAACAGCAGTACAGCATTTAAGCAGACCGCTGCTCACCGGGAAAGGAAACATTGGAACGGTGAAACGGCAGTACAACAATTAAGCAGACCCCTGCTCACCAAAAGGTGACTGGAATAGTCAAAGTGCTAAACAAGACAGACAAAAGGACACAACGAACAAAGTGACAAACGAACACTAACAGCTCTTACCAACAAAGAGGACAAAAACACATTACATTGGGACAGAGCCAAAGTTCCGGGGTAGCGATGGAACAAAAGAACCAGGCCACATCAAACCGAACCGCACTCTCAGAGCCGCAATGCTCGTCCCTAGTGTGGCCAAACGATGGAAGCCTAAAAAAGATCCCCTGCTAGCTTGGATGGCCAACCCGCAAGATGACCCCCCATCGCAGCCGACACAAGAGACCTGTCCCGTTATGAGCAAGCTATAGTCATGCGTGCGAAAACATCGGAGTAGGTGATCAGTGTAAAACAGTCGTAAATGTAATAGACTCATCAGGCATGACGGTACCAAACAGGCCCTCCGCCAACCAGGATGCGGAAAATCTGGCAGGCGGACAGTGACGTTGCTGGAGTCTAAGCAAAAATCGAGAATCTGACTTAATCTGAGAAAGTGCAGTGGCATGATCAGGTGGAATATGGTCAAAGCGAGCGTTATTGCGAGTAAGCCAAATGTGATGTCGTATAATACCCAGAATGGCAGAAAAAACAAGAGGAACAGCGGTTGGTCTGGCAAAACCCAGCAATATTTCGCATGACGTAGGAAAAGTCGATGTAGGAAGGTATTGGACGAGCAAAGAGTGAAGCCAAGAAATCAAGCGAAGAGAATGAACACATTCACTATAAAGGTGAATAAGAGATTCGACTTTACCGCAATGACACAAAGGGTCTACGTTCATACCGAAACGAAGTAGGCGGTCAGCTGTAGGCAATGCTGCATGTGCCACGAGCCAATTAGTATTTCGCACTGGCTGAAGAAACCGCCAGAACTGTAAATTTCTCCACACAAGATTCCATTTGACCGTAAATCCCCAAGATTGATAGCGCTCAATGCACCGATGTTTTGTGCGACTAGCGACAGATAGGGAAGAGTATGCAAAACTAGCAGACAGATCTTTCAATTCTACAAAAGAGGATCCATGCCCAGTCACAATGAGACAGTTATTCCTCAGCTGTCTAGGAAGTGAAAACCAGGCAGTCATGACAGATTGATAAAAACGAGGTAACGCATCCATGGCTGTTTTGGAAGGCCTTTCGAGCATAAGGATTTGTTCTAATTTTCTGCCTGCAAAAGCGCGGTTCAGGTAATGACGAAAGAAGTTGACCCATGAAGCAGACGGGCTTACAATTAAACGCTTTAGCCACAAGACATGCAAGGATGCAACTTTACGGGCAACATCAACTACCCCCAAACTACCAAGAACAGGGCGCTGAGTCAGAGAAGGACGAGCAATCCACTCTCGCGTCTTCTGCCAGATAAAAGCAAAAAGGAGTTTATTAACTTTAGTAATAACATCACTTGGTAAAACAAGGAAAGTAGAAAGGTACCAAAATGTACTCAAGCCTAACGTGTTGGCTATCAAGGCACGACCATGGTAAGAAAGAGTGCGCTTTCTCCAAAAGGAGAACAATGAATCCAGTGCAAGAATCTTAGATTCCCAATTCTCTCTACAGTCATTGGAAAGTGATGCTCCCAATACAGAGATGGAAGAACTGGACCAATCAAGCTTAATTGGCATGTCTGTTCTGGACTTCCATGCACCAAGAAGAAGACCGTGACTTTTGGTGACGTTTAGCTTTGCACCTGAAGCTCATTCATATCGGTCAAAGAGACTAAATAGACGACATAAAGCGTGGTCAGAGCCAACTACGACAGAAGTGTCATCAGCATATTGACATAATTTGACAGATTTGCGTCCACTAGGCAAATCGTAACCGTCTATAGCAGGGTCGAGTCGAATAGCACAGGCAATTGTCTCCGCAACTAATACATATAATAACAGTGAAAGAGGACAACCTTGACAAACACCACGAGAGACCGAAAAGAATTCAGAAAGTTCTCCGTTGAATAATATTGAAGAAAAAATCTGTGTGTAGAAAAGGGAAACCCAGCTACGGAAAGATGGACCAAAATTCATAGTCTCCAGCACACATTGCAGGTAGGACCACTCCACCCGATCAAAAGCCTTTTCTTGATCAAGAGAAACAGTAGCAATGCCTTTATTAGAGTTGTTCGCATGATAGACGATGTCTTGCAAAAGACGAGAGTTTTCAGCGGAGTTCCGACCTGGAACACCACACGACTGATCCGAATGTATAACATTTCCAATAACAGACAAAAGACAGTTGGCAATAGCCTTGGCCGCAATTTTGTAATCTATGCAGAGAAGAGTAATGGGGCGTCAGTTTTTCATTTTATTGCGATCGCCGCGCTTATGAAGAAGAGTAATGACGCCAGAGCGTTGAGAAAGTGATAGCTTGCCTTGACGATAGCAATAGTTAATAACTCTGGTATAGTCGGTCCCTAAAATGTGCCAGAACCGCTGGTAAAATTCTGCTGGGAAACTGTCAAAACCTGGGGATTTACCAGATTTCATCCCATCCAGTGCCCGTTTGCATTCAGCTTGAGTTAAATCTCCTTCACAAAGGCATCGATCGCTTTCGGATAGGCGTTGAGTTAAACAGGACAAAAAGAAGTCTTGCTCGGCAGTATTTAGGGGGATAGACAAAAAAAGAAGAATATAGAAGTGCATCCAAGCAACACATATAGCTTTAAAGGAGGTAACTACAATACCCGATAGGTTATCAATAGATGTAAATAACCGTTGCTGGGCTCTTTTTTCTCCAAACCAAAAAAGAAGGATGTAGGAGCTTCACCCTATTCAGCCCACTGGACATTGGCACGAATGCGAGCACCCCTAGCCCGGTCGCGATAGATGGTTTCTAATTCATTTTTAGCATCTAAGATAAGAGAGGTGGCATCGTCTCCATTGTTGCGCTGTTCGTTAAGTTGGTTCAACTTAGATTTGAGGAATTTAATATGCTTGCGTTCCTTTAAGGCATGACGTTTAGAGAAAGCCCGAAGATATTGCTTGAGACGAGCTTTGCCAGCATCCCACCACGCACTCAAGGAATAGAAGTTAGTTTCTTCCAAATGCCAAGAAGACCAAAAGTCAGTAACTAATTCTGCCAGAGATGAGTCGTTTAAATGAGAGGTATTGAATTTCCAGAGACCACGACCTCGATGGACGGATGTAGGCAAATTAAGCTCAAGATAAATATAGGAGTGGTCGGATCGAAAGAAAGGTAAGATATCAATCCGAGAAACGAAATTCAAAAAGAAAGATGAGATCCAGAACATATCAAGTCTGGATCCCTGAGTGTCATTAGGTCGACGCCAGGAATATTCACTAGCATTGGGATGGTTGACACGCCAGATATCATGTAAGTCAAATGACGACATGACAGAGGAAACAGTATGAGACCAGTTATAGGCCCAGGCAGAAGTGACATTACACCCAAATCGATCAACCAAGGGGTCTACTACTGTGTTGAAATCACCGCACACAATGATGGGTGTATCAGGATCCAACACACCATACACAGATTCAAAGAAAGGGCCTCCAAGATTGGCAGTATTTGGACCATAAATGTTACACAACTGAAAAGAAGTTGAGCAACGAGAAAATTCTGCACAAAGGAGACGGCCCACTTCATCATGGGAACTGCGAACCAAGTCAAAGTCAGATCGAAACAAAATGGCCACACCCGAACTACGGTTGGTACCAGGAGAAGAAATGCATTTATAACCTAATTTATTTAAACCATTATTACTGGCATCTGACAGCCATTGAGAAAATTCCTGTACAGAAACCGTGTGCGTTTCTTGTAAGCAGACAAAGTCACACCCACAACAGTTCAACCAGGAAAAAAGGTTGTCGCGATTAAGAGAGTTTCGAAGTCCCTGACAGTTAAGGGAGATAACATTCAATTTTAAGTTAGCCAATAGAAGAGAAAAAGAAAAAGAAAGGTAGTGCCAAAAGAAGAAGTACATCATTGCGAAGGTTTTTTGGCAGACATGCACTTAGTACCAAAAACAGGGGCGGGACGAGTACGTCTGGAGCGTAGCATTAGCGTGGAAGGGTCGAGCTCTTGAGAACTTTCGGGGACAGGATTTTTTTGAGGCTGATTTGGAGTTATGTTATCAGAGGCAGGGAAACAGGAGAGTCCACATTTATCTTTTCCACAGTGGTATTACGTTTGACAAAATCGTCTTGTTCATCGGAAACATCTTCCACACTGGAGGTATCATCATCATCTGAAGTGTAAGACTCTTCATCATCAGTCGAATCATTGTTATCATCAACAGGAAGGTCCGTATCTTTATTAAAAACCGTGTCCGTTACCGTATGGTTGTTATCGTTTTCAATGTTTACATTATTACTAGTGTTATTATTGTTACCAGCTGAAATAGTCGTGTTGTTATTAGCTGAAACAGCTGTAGAATTAGCAGTATTATTATCGTTATTATCATTAGTTTTGTCGTCTTTATCGTCATTGTTGTTATTTTCGTTTTCATGAGAGTCTGGAAGATTCTCAGCTTCATCAACAAGAGACGAGAAAAGATTGGGAGACAAGGGGAAGGACGAAGCATCGTCTACTAAAGCACACTTATCTGGAATTCGATCAGAATCGTCTGAAGAGTCAGAAAGAGTGTGTTTGGGCGCTTGCAGTGGAGGATTTTCAGGAACATCCTCAAAAATATCATTGTCAGAATCTTCCGCTTCGTTGCAAAGTGTGGCAGAAGCAGAATCTTCACAAGCAGCATCGGCAAAAGAACGTGGAGCTGATGCAGCTGGTTTGGCAGTAACATCCGCAGCAGCAGCGGGAGCAACCGTCTCACGCGTAGCTGGTTTTAAAGGGAATGGAGCTTGATGTCGAGAGAGGCAATCTTTGGCAGAATGCCCTTCAGTATGACAAGAAAAACAAGTCTGGCCAAGGTAGAACACGTCACACCAATGGTCTGCGATGCGAATGCGAGATGGAATTGGAGCATTCACTTCCATAAGAACATTGCGAACTCCAACA
>JAOBYK010673665.1:0-10375 GCA_025434845.1 Phenganax subtilis
GCATATGCTTTTGCCGACTAACATAAAGAATTACATTTTTGTTAGAAGTGTTCCCATAATTTTGGCCAGGATTGTAGCTATACCTAACGAAATCATTTTAGCATTGCGCGTTTGAAACATACAATTTAGCGGAAGTTTAGCGTTCTAACTCAAGCACAAAGTACTAGCTACGGCTATGAATTATGCATGCACTACAACGAAATGAGATGCAAATTACGAAAGATTGGACTGCATTATCACTGGCTTTTGGCCAAAACAATAACCTATTGAAACAATGACATTGCAATGAATTAACGTATTATCTATGTACTCACTTTGGTTTGACACGCACTTAACTTTCAAATCTTGTATAGCCTTTATCCAAATGCAACAAGTAGAGTTATTCCAGTGTGGATAGAATATGAATCCTAATGCGCCAATATCACTATATATATTCCGACTAGGATTCCAATAGAACAAATGCTTGCTCTTGTAGCATGCAAAATAACTAACGAAAATGGTTAAGTTGCCTGTATTTATGCATAAACACCGGATCATGAAAATTTGTTGTTTTGCGCAACGGAAAATATTGAGGTTGGATTAAACTACCGCAATTACGCACTTGCTTGCTGAAACGTGCTTGCGCCAGAGAAAATACGCAATTTGTGGGAAGATTTTGCGGGCAGGGGAGAATATTAAACTTATTTGCGTCACATTAGACTACCTAGAAACGTCCTATTACGTATTCTAAAGTTCCTGTTTCGAAACCGACAGTGTCAAGGTGAAAAAATAGACGGTTCAAGCAAAAAATGACGGACTGTAAATAGAAAAGCAATTCTTCGGGGAAATATATGCATTTGAATTGTACTCTGTTAGAACTCGACACTAAAATGAAGGATATAGAAAATGAAAAAAAAAGCCTCTTAACAGCAGTTAGGTTGCTCCAGTCCAATCCAATCCAAGCATGTGACGGATAGAAAACAAGATTTGTAAGATAGTAGGGACTCTAGCTCACAAACTGAAAATTCAGTGAGTACGGAATAGCCTTGAATAACTGCACAGTAAAATAAATTTGATGTTTCAACAACAAATGAAAAAGTTGACGAAGTGGAACAAGGTGATCCAACACAAAGCGAAACGTAGAGAATTTTTTAACCTCAACACTACAATCTATTTCGGGAACTTGTCAAACAAGTGATGGTCCGAAGAAGCCTGGGGACAAGTTTACCATACCCAGTCAATTGTTTCGAAAACATTTTTGTATAAAGTGCACAGCAGTAAAATAAACCTCGATATATTTCTCACATTCTGCAACAGCTTCTTTATTTTAAGCCCTTACGTGCCCCGCTCCACAATTTGTTCGTGCTACACTCCCTTAACTTCTTCAGCAACGCATTTCCATACTTTTCTAGTCTTATAGTCCAATACTCACGTACCCCACAGTCCAAAATTCTCTTAGGCACACTGTTCCATTCTCGCCTAGTCACGCAATGTTGCACTCCCATGGTCCTACAGTCCCATACTCTTGAACTGCCAAAACGCTCATATTAATACACCTACTTGCACATGCTTGTTCCACTTTTTGAAACCATTATTTCCTATCTGCGTATTAATCTGGATGTTTCTGTTCATGATGTATTACTCTTTTTATGCCGTGGAATATCATGTGCTTACAACAATGCGCAGCAGCATTTAAGAAAGTAAACAAAGCACAACAGCGCGCAACAGTGATAGAATGCAACATGCTATGCACATGCAATTGCTGTCTCACTGTTTTCACATCCTCACCTTTTTTCACCCTTTCTTCCCTTATTTCTTGCCCTTCATCACTTCGATTGTATTCTCCTTCCTCTCGAATGTCAAACGCGTCGTTCTCTTCGCTTTCTCTCTTTTCATCAATTCCATTGTCTTCTTGTTCCTCTCCACCCTCAAACCCATCGTTCTCGTCGCTTTCTTCTTCATCTTCATTTTCATCGTCTTTTTCCCCTCCTCCCATCTCAAATATTTCATTAGTTTTGTTTCGTTGCTCCAAAACAGTTTTCAATTCACTCGGGTCTTTGAAACCTGAAACAATAAAAAGAACACTTTGGCTCTAGGCCAATGGCAATTCTTGAGCCGTAAAATCGTAAACAAGGAGCAAAAAAACATTTCTATTTTCTATAGCTTTTTTGAGATTCAACATCACCTTTTCCAAATCTGGAATCAAAAGATTGCGACAGAACACGATTTAATCTAAAATTTTGTTCGCAGGTTTCTTAAATTTCGTCTTAGAATGGAAAAATATCAATATTTGAATATTTTCCTGTGAAGCTTATACTAATTGGCCGGAGTAATCTACATTTGATTGCGTTTCGACTAAAAATTACTCATTTTCTTTTGATGTTTCTATTTGAATCATTGGTTCGAATCTTCTTTTTTACTGTTGTTCAAAATGATTTTGTTACATGTATCACGGTACACATTGAACAAGAGCGGGCTAGTGACAGCTGAATTTCAACATTACAGTTGTGAGAAAATAGTTGCATTGGTCTCCCGTTGGCAAGGGAGAGTTTTGTTTTCGACTAATCACGGCCTTTGTTTACATTTTGCCTCTTGACCAATCTAGTATGGCAAAAAAAGGCAAAAATTGTACACAAAGCAAGTGAGAAAATATTGCTGTTTCCTATAGCTTCCTGAGCTTCTTCTGCAATAAACTTCTTGAAGCTGGAACCAGAAGGTAATGATTGAACACTTTAAAATCTAGGTATATTGATGGTGGGGCGTTTAAATCTCGACGTAAAAGCCAAACAGGAAATGCTTGGAAATTTCCCTACGTAGCATGAAATGAATATGAGTAAACCTAAATTTGACGTTTCAACTAAAAATCGCTATTTTCTCACCGCTTTATGTTTTTGTTCAACAGTTCTCGTTTGGTTTTCTTCAACATGATTTTGCATTTCTAGTAGTTAATTTGCAAACAAATGGTTGCATGCTTGTGGTCTAATGGGAAATCTATTCAAAAATATTGTGTGAACTAATACATTGTATAAAAGCGCGATATCGTCCATTTTTTGACTTCATTCATGTAGCAAACTATTTTTTAAAAAAAGCGAAAAAGAATGTGACAAAAACAAGAAGCAAAGAGAATATGTTAAGCAAGTTTCAGTTGCAATGCAGTCAAATGCAAGTTGCTCAAATTTGTACGCACTACATAGGGAGATATTTCAAACATGGACATTTTCTGTTCTAAGACAAATTTCAAACATTATTACCCTGAAGTTTTGGACGTGATCGTGTTCTATTATGGCCTTTTGGTGTCAGCTTTGAAAAGTTAATATTGAAACTCTCAAAAATTTTCTTACTTGCTTTGTTCACACTATTGCATTTTGTGCACGGCAATTGACTAAGTAATAAAACAGATGGCAGCATGTTGATTTTACCAGAATCCTTTGCGCAAATGATTTTTATATGCGATAGAAATACTTAAACGAATCGTCTTGAAGTCGAATATTTACCAGAGTCGCAACTGATTCTGGTAAAATCAACAAGCCACCATCTTTTCATTACAGCAAATTGGTCGAGACCAAAATGTAAACAAATGCTGTGATTGGTCGAAAACAACATTTTCGCTTACTGATCATGTCTACAGGAAACAATGATCCAGTTGCCTACATAATATTGTACTGAATTTTAACACGAGGTTAGGTCACAAACAAATATTTGATAAGCGTACTTTGTGTTTGATGGAGAATCTCTTCCCCAAATGCGTCCCTAAAGAAGCTGGAAATAATATCGTATTCATCCTTGCTATGGTCTGGAAGCTTTATCCCCAACACACTAGACAATTATAGATGAAATAGAAATTCAATATTTAATTTTCAACCATCTACAGTAATCTATTTCTGTGTCAGGCAAAGTAAAATATTTAATAATTATTGTGGACTAACACGTAATGGGACACAAGACTCCTGCAATAGACAAATTCGACGATGAAGAGGAGAAACTGAATCACCGTACCTGATCAGAGAAAGACATTTTATTGTGGTGATAGTGGAAAGCTCGAGGGAGGCAAAATAAATACTTTAATGAATTAAAGTCCTGCCAAATTTTCAAATTTTCTGTTTGCAGCATATTTATTCGTGAAATCATTAATTATTAATGCGGCTAAATTACAACCACAGCACCAGCATTTTAGTCTCAAGACAGCAATATCACACTTGTCCTTGAATTGTGACCTTTCTTGCACGTCAAAGCTACATCAAAGTGAGGCTAAGAGAACGAGCAGCATGGGATTGATATCAAGCTTGGCTCCTTAGCCTCACTTCTAAGTAGCTTAGACCTAATTGCCAAAAAGATCACTTCTCTCTCATCCGAAGAGCGCACTACAACTCTGTTACATAGACTTTACATTGGGTAGCGTGAGCGCGTAATGCCGCTATAGACGACTGAAATGATCTGGAAAGGGTTCGGTTAACTGATGATAAAAAGTGCAGTTCATTTGATCAATTTTCGATTCCACGTCTTTTGGGATTTTTTTCCTTAATCCAAATTAGATTTTCTAAGGGAACTGCAGATATTCTTTGCTTTCACCCTGTTCACCTTAAGATGTTGTAGCCCTATAGTGTTAAATGTTTGTGCTTTAGAGATAAGCTAGACTGTCAGGTTTTATGACCTGTATTCATAATGCTCGTTAATGTCGAGGTTAATGTGCTAGCTACTCCTGTTTAGTAGCACAAAGCCATAACATAAAATTTGCTTCCATCGACATTCAATTAATGCATAGAGTGGTATGCCGTATAATACTGTTTATAATACTTCCTGCTTCATATGCTGATGCATCAATAATTGCAATAATAGTATCATGTGAATTGTTATTACTTAGCAGATGACCAATAGACTTCCCGTGTTTGACACCAAAGCTCACAATATCAATTATTGCAGTGAGATTTAAAATGATTATTTTCTTCGCCGGCATTCCATAGAAGTGTTTTGAAATTGCACGAATTACACAACTATATATATGCTTATCCTACAGCAAAAAAAAATCAGAGCCAGAATAGGAAAGCAAAAGAAAAATATAATTCATCAAACATGATGAGTTTAATTGTAATTATACTAGGAACATGTCAATCATGCCACAATCGCCTTTGAAACTTTTGAAGATTATAATGTTTCATTGACAACTCATGATCAATGCAGAGAATATATGCGTGCACAACTGTGCGTGAAATAAATTGACCGAATTAGCCTTTCTCACACTATGCGGCCAGGCCTTATCCGCAATTTTTGGATGGCAAACTGTGCGGGGCCAGAGAATGAAAACAATTTTCAAGAGCAAGTTTTGAACAATACTATCGAAAGTTTTGGCAAAGTTTCGTTGTAAGAAACTACTTTGAGTAGAGGTTAACAGGTCTGCTGTCAAGCTATATCTTCAAACTGCACACAGAAGGAGTTTCAATTTATATTTTTAAAATGTAACCGAGAAATAACTAGTTCAAGTGCGATGTAGTGTCGCGAAGCCAACAGGGGGAGAAGTAATTTTCCATTTTAGTACACAAAGTTTCACACCAAAATAAACTTGCTTTTTTTAAATTGAAAAACTTTACATTACAAAAAGGTAATCATAAGCTCTTACTTAAACTAAAATTACAGTTAAAAGGCAACTTTAGTAGATTTTAAAAGGCTTTGCTGTGTTTTTTGTCAAATGGCCGCCACATAACTGCTATGCCCGGACGAATTAAATGTTTTCTCTGGGGCTGCAGTAATTCGTCGTACAACAAAGACAATGACAATGCTACTTTGCATCGTTTACCTATAGAAATACAAGGGTAATCGAACAGTATGATATAACTTTAAAAACCAAGCTTCCGAAAGCATAAAATGCAAGAATTTGCAGAAAACATTCTAAGAATGGTAGACATGAGTTTCGAAGGGAATTGCCTCTATGGCAGCTTCTGCCAGTAAAGCCTTGTAAAAAGAGGAAAGCTCCTAGTAAGAAGGCCTGTTCCAAAGCCTAAGCTAAGTTCAGAATATTTCAATGTGTATAAAGAAAAATTACTGAAAAAGAATTTCACAAAAAAGCAAGCTAAATCTGATAATATGAATCAATGAATCAATGTGATTTAATCAATTCAACGTGGAAGTTTATTGGGTTGCAAAACTTCACTTTCATGAGCATATTCTTTTGGTGTTTCATTCATGTCTTTTTATTTTAGTTTTTCTCTGGTTAAGTTTTCCTCCAGGACAAGTACATGTAGTTGTTCTTTCTAACTGCCATAGAGGCAATTCCCTTCGAAACTCACGTCTACCATTCGAAAAATGTTTTCTGCAAATTATTGCATTTTGTGCTTTCGGAAGCTTGGTTTTTAAAGTTATATAATTCTGTTCGTTTTAGTTTAAGTAAGAGCTTATGATTACCTTTGTGTAATGTAAAGTTTATCAATTTAAAAAAAGCAAGTTTATTTTGGTGTGAAACTTTGTGTACTAATATGGAAACTTACTCCTCACCCTGTTGGCTTCGCGACACCACTTCGCACTTGAACCAGTTATTTCTCCGTCACATTTTTAAAAATTTCAAACTTCCTCTGTGTGCAGTTTGAAGATATAGCTTGACAAGAGACCTGTTAACCTCTACTCAAAGTAATTTCTTATAACGAAACTTTGCCAAAACTCTCGATAGTATTGTTCAAAACTCGCTCTTGAAAATTGTTTTCATTCTCTGGCCCCGTGCAGTTTGCCACCCAAAAATAGCAGACAAGGCCTTGTCGGATAGCGTGAGAAAGGCTAATTGTCAGCACTTTATGATATATATATAACGTGATATCTGCCTTTCTAGTGTTGAATATGTTGAAAAAATTTATGGCCATGCAGAGAGGTAAAGGATATAGTAAGTTTACAGTATTCGCATGATATGTGTTAACAATTTCATTCACTGAAACTATATTTGTAGTAACAACTGAGGCACTCATTTTCAATTGAGTAAGCCAAAATTTTATTTTTAATTAGAAACCTTCCTATTGCACGAAACCACCAAAAACTAAGGAAATTAAGTTTTGAAAAAAACAAAACTTCACTTGAAGTAATTTCACTTGACCAATCAATTCGGGTATGCTGGTCCGCTGTCAAGAAGATAATGACCACGCTTGCCTTCACGCCTTATTTCACACTCACAATAGGCACCTAGTTTTTATTGACATAAAAACTATAAAAAACACGTGGTTTATCGTATTTCAAAGTTTGTAACAATAGAGATTTTTAGATATTTAAAGGGGAACTCCACCCCAAAAATAATTTATGTCCAAATGAAAGGCCTTGACCTAAACAGTTTCTGTGCGAAGTCTTTTGTGCTAGTTCATTTTTGTTAGCGAGATATTGCGTCCAACATACGCGAAAATTTGCAAAAAGAAGCTCGCTATTTTGCCAAAATACGGCAGCTTCCTCACTTCAGGGGTTTGTTGTTTTGACGTCGCTCGAGTGCTTCCCTTTGAAGAACGAGTGCTTGAGTGCTATAAATCTATTGTCGTGGCCTTTCATTGCAAGTTATTACATCGTAAAATTTTATATATTCTACGGCTTTGTCATTTGTTTTACTTGGAGATATCGATGCTCAGGTCTAGCACGTTTGTAGTTCAATCTCTTATCACAGGAAAAGTCAATGCGGGAGTCAAAGGAGCCAAATATCGGGACGTAAACATGAATTTATCTGCGTTTATAAGATGTCTACGACTCGAACACTGTAGTTCCCAAATTGGAAGCCGCAGTATTGATAAAAATCGGACTTTTGAAGCTAGAAAGCAAGACGATAAAGATTTTTATAAAATTGAGATAGTTTAATGTTTGCCCTATAATGCAGTTACTTTACATACCAAGCTGTGTCCATTCGTAGTTTCTTGTCACTACCGTTGGTTGACCCAATTAAGTTTCAGTAATATGTATTATAGCAAACATATTTGTTTGACATGACATTTTCTATATAATGCACCATTGCGTGGTGCCTAACTGTAAATTATCATTCCGGTGTCAAGCGAAATTCATGACTCTTGCAAAATACGTGAACACGCGTGACTAATCACGAATTTAGAGTCTATAACACAAAATAGCTACATGAAGCCTGTAAAAAACTCCACTCATTTAACTTACAAAAATGAGATTTGATAGAGAGTTGAACTGGTCATTCATTAGTTCAACAAAAGCGAAGAAATTTTCGCCATGCAAAGCAGTGTTTATAGGATTAGTAGTTTTGAAACCATCTAAGTGCAGTTATGAATTTTGTGCAACAAATTTTAGCAGTACTCTGTAAATTTTTTGTTTGGAGCAAGGAATAGGCAGGGTGGTCTTGAAGACATTTTCACTTGCATATGTAAAACTGTGTTTGTCCCTCACATGTTGTTGGTGCAGCCGCTTTAATACTTTTCAAACTTTATCATTGTTCAGTTTATGTACATTGTCTCAGCAGTTACACTTCCCCCCCCACCTTCCCCCCCTGGGAGAGTCTAAAACCCCATGTACACCATTCTTTTACCGAGATCCTTGGTATTAAGTGTAAGGAATCCAGCGAAAAGGCAAAAAACCTTCCAAATTACCAGTAGATGGAAGTTGAGAGTAACTGCAGAGTGTCCAAAACTGGTTGAATCACTTCAGAATCCACACGATCGCCATAACTGCTTGAAGATTGTGAGTTTATCGCTATTTCACAGGGGGGCACTCCAAACTTAATTATATCTCCGTGGCAAGGTTGCCAAGACGTTGCTAAATACATGACCAAAAGTAATCGTGACACAAAGATTGCGCATGTGCAGTGCTGTTGTAGTCATAAATTTCGCAAGTCATGAATTTCGCGTTACACCGGGACTGGCTTGAAAATATACAGCCAAGCAATGAATTACAGCCAAGCAGTTCACCAACTTACGTTGGCGTTCGACAATCAGATTTATATCAATTCTTTGCTTCCTTCTCAGGAACTACAATGCACGGGTCATAGACATTATAAACGCAGATAAATTCATGTTCTTCAGGCCAAAATAGGTCGCGATTTACATAAGACGAGTCTAGACGCGAGCAAACTCGTATACAAATAGTCAAATTCTGGCAAGTCACGACTTATTTGAAAACTATCGTGGAACACTCCACACTAAACCCCTATTCTTATCTATGTTGCGATTAACTAGAATTTGAAGTAAATTTGACCAATTAGGGGGTGTCTATATGAGCCCTATAGGGAGGGCTAGCCCTTCGAGGCGAGATCTCGCGTGCTAATTAAAATTCTAAATAAAAATTGTTTTCGTTTACATGAGAGGAGGGCTTATTAACTACCAGAGATCTCGTCAAGGAGGGCTGGAATTTTCTCATGTAAACGCAACAAGGAGGGATGGCCCTCCTAGTAGGGCTGAAAATTAACAATTACGCATGCGTAAAGTGCGTGCGGAAATTTCCAGCCCTAGATGTAGGGCCAGAATTTTCCATGTAAACAGAGGTAAAAAACAGCCCCTTAGACGACTGTGTTTGCGTCTCATATAAGACGCGTCTTATGTAAGTCGCGACTTATTTCTCCAGTATTATGTAATGGCCAAAGCAATTCATGTTTACGTCCCAATACTTGGCTCCTTTGACTCCTGCATTGACTTTGCCTGTGCTAAAAGAGTGGACTACAAATAACGCGCTAGACCTGAGCATCGATATCTCCAAATAAAACAAAAGACAAAGCCATAGAATATATAAATTTTACGATGTAATAACTTGCGATGAAAAGCCACAACAATAAATTTATAGTACTCAAGCACTCATTCTGCGAAGGGAAGCACTCGAGCGAAGTCACAACAGCAAGCCGATGAAGTTTGCGAGCCGCCAAACTTTGGCAAAATGATGAGCTTCTATTTGCAAATTTTCGCGTATGTAGAACGCAATATCTCGCTAACTAACATGAACTAACACACAGGACTACGCACAGGAACTATTTAGGTTAAGGCCTTTCATTTGAACATAACTCATTTTTGTAAACCACATTTTGTTGGAAACAGAAAAGAACAATACAGAATAACAGGCCAAAGATCAAAACAAAAAAGAAGCCCTAATAAAATCGTGAAGTGCTATTACTGCCACCAGCTAGGCCACAAGAAGTGGAATTGTCCAGCCCTAGAAAGGAAACACACGAGACGTGGCTCACGAGGCGTGTCAGTCAAACGCTAGTGCAAACATTTATCTGCACTGGTTTTGAATTGGAATTAGGATTGCACGAATTTTGTATTAACTTTGGGAGTCCAGAACTAGTCTACGAGTGCATAAAATATTTCTCATTATTTGTAAAACACCAGAGTTTTTGCTATTTTGCGGTTGGACTAACAAGTAGTTAATATAGTACCGATTCCGCCCCAAAATCAGGATCCCACTCGCTCACCTCGCTCCGCTCGGTTCGCTCCTG
>JAOBYK010673776.1:0-10375 GCA_025434845.1 Phenganax subtilis
GAACCGTGAACAAAGAGAAGGTTCCACACATCTTCTAAGGCAAGATTGAAAACGTGCCAGCATATAGTTCGCACACATGACACTGAGTGTTTTGAGTCTGAAGCGCACAAAACCTTCAAGAGAACGGCACCTTAGATTCGGATCCCACAAATATGATGCCCCATGCATGTTCATCTTGACTCATCTTGTTTCTCCTTTTGAAGTTGTATGGTTTGACAAAGCATTCACTTCTCTCTTCTGTCAGGAGTCAGTTCCTTCTCCGTTTCTTTTTGATGGTTTCTCCCTGGTCCACTACACCACAGTGGTTGGCTTTGTTGGATGCACCGGCAACTTCCAAACAAGAGCAACGCCAAGGTGGAGATTTGAACCACACACTCTTTAGTACTCCATACACATGATATTCTACATATGACTTGATTGCATCCACGACGGCATCAGTACTCTATGCAAAGCTCAAAGCATTGCTCACTATCCAAACAAAACAGCCAGCACAATTGATCTAGTTGAAGTCGAAAATAAAACTATACGTATGTAAACGAAAAATACAATTACTTTACTTCGAGTCTTCCCCACCAAAACATTTCAATCTGACATTTTTTGGGGCATGTATTGAAACATTATTTCAACATTCTTTCTGGCATATCTTCTGACATTCTTTCTGCCACACCTTCTGACATTCTATCTGGCATGTGTTCTGACATTTCTTCTGGCATCTCTTCTGACAATCTGCTGACATTCTCTCTACCATATCTGCTGACATTCTTTCTGACATTCTTTCTGATATTCTTCATTCCTGGCATCTCTTCTGACATTCACTCTCACACTCTGTCTGACATATCTTCTGAATTCTTCTGACATTCTTTCTGGCATTCTTTCTGTCTCTCTCTGCATATCTTCTGACACTCATTCAGGCATTCTTTCATTTTTCTGGCATATCTTCTGACCCACGGTTGAGGTCCGGCGAGGGACACTGCCATCCGGATCTGGCGGTTGAGGTCCGGCGGGGAACACTGCTGGCGGTTGAGGTTCCGTGTGGAACACTGCCGTCCGACACTTGCGGTTGAGGACGCGGAGGAGAGAGGAGAAGGACAAGCACGGCAGTTGACATAAAATCAAACAACCCTCACCTGACAGGTGGGGAAAAATGCCAACTCAATGGTGGACAATGCTGTCTTTGAACCTGCTGGATTCTGGATCCAGTGGTTGTCCGACCGACCAACTCCGACCTGACAAACTCCGGTGTAAAACTCTGAGTGATTAATTAACTCACCAGCGCACCTCCTGCCCCAACCCAACCTATAACAACATATAAATTCGTCAGCAAATGAATCAATATTATATATAGTTGACTAGCTGTGTTGCCGCAACATGTCCCTTCCCGGTTTCCATTCCAATCCAGCTCCATGCAAAAGGCGCCTCTGCCATCCACCCCAAGAGCACCTGGCAAAGGTGGTGAGCAAGCAATGTGAAGATCATCAAAAACCAAAGCGGTCCAGTCCCGACAACAATCAACTGTTTTGTTCATACCAATGATTGACCATTTCTGAACAAGCCCTTTGCAATCCAAGGTCAACCTTTATGACAAAGATTTCAACTACAGCATGGTGTCCAATGCTGTCTTTGAACCTGGGTTGTCCGACCTGACCAACTCCAACCTAAAACTATTGAGTGATTGATCAACTCACAAGTGCACCTCCAGCCCCAACCCAGCTGCTAGCATAGTAAAAAACAATGGCACAATTTGTACTGTAAACAAACCAACATTAATATAATCACTAGCTCTACTACATATTATATCTTATGTTACTGTGTGGGTTTGGTGCCAACAACATGTCCCGTCCCGGTTGCCATTCCAATCCAGCTCCACACTAATGTGCCTCTGCCATCCTCCCCAAGAGCACCTGGCAAAGGTGGTGAGCAAGCAATGTGAACATGTACATCACTTGAAGCAATGCTTATGCTGACATGAAGTGCCCACTCCGACCAACCTCGACCTAAAAAGTAGACGAGTCTAAGAGTCTAAAACCAACTTGATCAGTAACTTGTTGAGATGCAGTGGATGCAATGTAAGTTAAGCTTAACTCAAACTCATCAGACATGAAAACGAAGGTCCATTGCCAACAGCATGAAGTGACACGACAAAGGTGGCTGTCATTTTCAAGGTTCCGTGCGCAAGAATTCAATCGCTTGTGGCTGGCCCTTTTGGCAGCAGCCTGTGCCTCCGGCCTTAAAGACCAAATTAAGTCCGACGTGAATCTCCAAAAGTGAAAATCTGTCACATGAGTTGAGGTCGAGATCTTTTTATCATACCGACTACATTAATAAAGTTCTGTCAATCAATTATTATGATTCGCAATCCGACTTAAATGGTCCGACAATTATGGGCCGCGGTACCAGGCACCGGGACCGCTGCCCTTTGAAGCGTCCGGCATTGACGTGAATCCCTGGTAGTTTGACCAGGCCGGGTCATTCCACTCACTACCCTGACCCTTGCCATGACCAGGACCACCATGGCCTTTGGGCTGCCACTCCGCCCACGGTCCGCCCTTGCCATATCCGGCCTTGCCCGAGAAGTCCTGGAACAAGAAATGACAGGGTCTGTAAATACATCACTGGACCAATGTAATTCCAATGTCATGTATAGTAAAACATTATCAATCATTCATGAAACAAATGTTTCGCTTGTGTAAACACAAGAAAATCTGCCCCTCCTGAAATTGAGGGTAGGGTTGACTGCCAAAGTGACTCCGATCCGTTCCGCCTGTCACAGTTCAAACAGTTCATTTATTTAGCTCCAGCTGAATGTTTTAAAACCTTGTGATTCTCAGTCAGTGTTACTAATCAATTAGTGATTGACAAATCATCATTATATTATAGAAGTAATAAATTACTATTATTGGAATCTTGATTAGACTACAATCATTTTTGTTGCCCGAAGCCCTGCCTCCCTGTGCCTGCAGCTGTTGCTGCATCAGGGCCACCTGGCTCATCAGCTGACTCAGCATGGAATGAGTCGCTGGGTCCGTCGTAGAGGCCGACGCAGATGCTGTGTTCGACAAGTGGCTGAGGTCAGACGGAGACGGTCCGGCCTTTGGCATAGGCTGAAGCTGCTTGTCCGGCGCGTTCATGTTCAGCCATTGCTGAGACACTGATGGTTTTGGTCCGTCTGGAGGTGGAGGAGGTCCTGGGGCTCGTCCTTCATCATAGGCTCCTTCTTCATCTCCGACTCCCGGTCCCAGGGTGCAGGCTTGTCCGACCTTTTCCGGGGTGGAAGTGTCGGCTCTGGAGGCCGGTCCGTCCTTTTTGGTTGGTCTGGCTGGGCTTGGTCCGGCGGCTTGGGCTGAGGGCCCGTTAGCCGGAGGTGATTGATAAAGTCAGCAAGCGACAAGCCCGTCCCAAGTTCACCTCCGGCCTCGTTGTACATCTGAGTCCATCGCTCCGGAATTTTGCGTGGATCGAACCGTCCGACTCCTCCTCCGCCCTTACCCAGCTCCTCGTTGTCCGCCTCCGCCTCCTCTTCCTCCGGCGTGGCCCAAGGTGCCCTCCTTGGCATTGGGCGTTTTCCCTTGCCAGGGCCCTTGTCCGACACAGCACCTTTGTCCGACGCAGCAGGACCTTTCCCGCGATTGCCCGACGTGTGGTACGGCCGGGTCAGGGATCCATGCACCGCCCTCATCTCCATACAGAGTTCATAGCCCTGGTCAACGTCGGCCGGATGAACTTTGCCCCGTCCTTTCCACCCCCTAGCTTCAGGGGTGTCCGGCACTCGGTTTCTGTCCAACCTTTCGTTTAAGGCCACTTTGTAGGCAATGTATTCTTCATCGTCACCTCAGTCCATTTATCAATGATTGAGCTTTGAACTGAACTAGATGTGTACACCGACTCATAACTACTTAACAGTTGCACCAGTGAAAGCCACGACTACAAATTGCAAAACACAAAAACATAGACATACATCTGGCATTACATTGTCAGTTGTCACATTATCATTACATGCTGCTGAGTCACTCTTCGGATGCATTACACGCTGATGCTTTCTCCGGATAATGGACTGCAAAGAACTGTTGGGGTTCGCCCAGTTGGCGTTCGATGTGGCCTCCCCTTAGTTTCTTTATTGTCAACAAAGAATTCAGAGAGTGATCATCTTGAAATTATTCAAATAAACAAAGAAACTTGACTGAACAGAAGTCTGAGATGCGTTGCACTTGTGGCAGCAAGTCCGACATAACGGCAAAGCCGTATGGAGAATGCGCTAGAAGGGTGTAGATGGCCTTAGATACATAACAAGTAATTTTAATATATGTTGTCACTATTATTAGTATAGTTTTCAAATCAAACATCCTATTGATTTTTGTTATACTACGTTAAAACAAAACATTATGTTCTTGCAAGCCAGGGGCCGCCCAAAGCGAGTCATCTATTGACACATGTCTCCGTCTCTGTCCAATGGTTGCCAAAGCATGAGCCAATCCAGGATGCATGTCCATCACCTTCTCCTTCACCTTAAATGCAAATGTGTGACATCTTCACACAGGCAGTCTAATTATCGGGGTTCTTTAAATTGCCACCAATGAAACATATTTATTTAGTTAATCTAACAAAACGATAATAAACGACTCACTTGTCTTCAATTAAGTCAAGTCTCCTGATCACTGCTCCGTTGTATAAACTCCGACGGGGGTGAGTCCGGACTCCGGGCTGTTGGCTGTGGCTTGGGCCGGGCTGGCCGAGTCGGTCTGGCGATCTCGATCCAGGGTCCGTCCTCCTCCTGGTCCTGGTCCGGCGCTGGTGCCACTGGTGGTGGCGGCTCCGTCGGCGTGCCCTCCTCCTTCTTGTCCGACCCTTCAGCTGCCTCCGGCATGTCCGCCGGTGACGGTGCCGGTGACGGTCCGTCCTTAGCCTCCGGCACCTCCGCCGCCTCCTCCTCCTTAACCTCGTCCGGCTCCTCCTCCGAAGCCTTCACCATCTCCACCTCCTCATCGCCCTTCTTGTCCGCCTCCTGCTTGGCAGGAGGATAAGATGGGGGCAGTGGCCCCTTCATCAGCCTCTCTGCCGTCGAGACCAAGTCCGACAAGCCCACCTCCTGCCAAAGTTCGTCCGTGAACAATGGTATAAACCAATGCCGCTTGCATTCAGTCCACGTGCGAGTCCCGCTGAAAGTCGGGAGCCAGCACGGAATGTCCAAGGCCTTTGAAAGGGCTGCGGCCAGGAGGGCCGACCTGTGTTTGCCCTTTGTACCTCGAACCATGGGCAATGATTCGAACAAAACCAAATAACTGAAAATTAATTAAAGTTAGACATTAAAACTAATTATGTTACCTGACAAACAAACATCATTTGACTGCCAAAATACAGAACAGTCCGACAACGTGCTGGAGTCCGTCAATGCCCTTGAAGGTATTGTACGATGACTTGATCATCGAGTAGTAGAACAAAAATGCCTGTGGGAAGTTTTCCTCCGACGCCATCATCGCACGAAACATCGGCAAATTGTGGCCCGGCGATCCTTAATTGACGGAATTCAGATCAATAATTTAGTTTATTAAATAGTGATTATTAACATTTTCAACAAAGCGTTCAACTAAAAATTGCAAAATAAACCCGGACCAAGCACCTTCGAGTCCGTGCAATGCTCTCGTCGCCTCCGGGTCATTAGGCATGAAGCCCCTGATGTCCGACGTGGTGATAGAAGCGTTCCAGAACAGCTTCTTCAAAAGGAACGGCATGCACTGGTGGCCCGGCGCAACCATATGGTCCGGCAAGGGGTCTTAGTAAAGCAGGATTTTATAAAACAATCTGTACTTACTTACTTACATTACATTGAAGAAACACAGTGGAAATCAAAATTGAAAAATAAAATGAATTAATAAAGGGCAAAGTTACCACCTGGGTCCGGCCTGTTGTGAATCGGGTCACGGTGTGCAAGGTCCATGTAATGGTAATCACACCCGTACGCCACAATGACCAGAGGCTCCTTCTCAACCTCCTCCCAGTCCACTAGCTCGACCTCAATGTCCTGGTGGTTGTACGACCTGGGTCCCCGATCGTTGTAGGTCCGACCTCGTCCTTGCCATTGCCTCTGCGGCGGCATTGGTCCGACCGGCTCCTGAATTGGCCGCCCCCTGTACGGGCTCTGGCCCAAGCCCTCGTCCGGGTCGAAGGCAAAGAGGTCTCCCTCCCAGGCCATGCACTGTCCGACCCGCAGAGTGAGATGTCCGACCCAAAAAAATCTGTGAAGTGGTGAATAAATAGATTAGATTGGGTGACATTAATTCAATTAAATCTTTGACTAAGTAAACACGCGGGGGCTCACCCGGAAACTATAAACAAAATAACATGTGAAAATTATGTGTTGAAGCTGTGACTGCTGTTGGAATGTGGAGTTGTGGTTGCAACCATGCCCAGGGAATTGGAATTAAGAACATGCATAGCTGTCTTTATCCTTTTCCTGAGCCAACAAATTTGCAAGATGCAACAATGAAACCCACGCTTTGTCGGACGATCGAGAGTAATTACGACTCGGCAAACACGCCAGTGTCACCTTGAAGACCATGTCGTTGGAAGCAGGCAGGCCGTCGATGAAGATGAAGTCCGGCCAGAAATGTCCGACCCAGCCCAACCCAGTCCGACCCAACCCAACCCAGCCCGACCAAAGGATCCAAGGTTTACCTGTAAATACTTAGAGAAACTCCTAGTGTTGGACCAATGACTGCACATTTTACACTGGTTCAAACAAGCAAATCATACCAAGTGGACAAATCACAATCAACAGCTTTGGCAAGCAGTCATCCTTTCAGTCATACCACTAATAATTAGGTGCCCTTTGAGTGGGCTGGTTATTTCTGGAGATATCATCTTACAAGGTTTGAAGCACTTTGCATGCAGTTGGAACACACAAAACACATGGCACACTATTGAAAGCAACAATGGAGGAAAGCCAGCAGGCAGCAGCTGTATTCCAATTGAATTGTTACACTACCCCAAGTGTCACACTCTGTATTAGTGGCTTGATACCCACCATCTTAATTTTATTTTTACTAATTAGGGATTTGTTTTGATTGTTTGGTTCATCAACACAAGCCAACAGCTCTTTTCCCAGCTTTGTAGAACGTTGATATCAAATCTCAAGACACTTGGACTTCCAACTTAATGGCTTGTTTATGATAAAAATCAACTCCCACCACTTTAAGGATTTCTCTGGGCCTGCAAATCATACTACCCAAAATGAAACCCTTAGATTGAGACCAGGATAGAAAGACTGCTGGAACGTCCAATTGCAGCACTAAGTATACTCAACTGAGTTGAAGTATGGAATCAATAACTGAAAAGTACATCACAACCCGGGTGATTAATTGTTCGTTGAATTACTGCTTTTAACAGTTTCTTGACAAACAAGCTTTATCAGTTAATTTTATCTGAATGAAACCAATTGTTTACATACTGGCATATACTGACTGTTATATGCAAAATGGTGTTGATCAAAAACATGTAGAATTCCTACCTCTTCCCTGCTCCTACCTTCCCTGCTAATCGTCCCGTCTGACCATGTGTTGATGACGATTTCTTCGCCATTCAGGTCATGCTCTGTGTGAACACCATCGTCGTGGGCATCGAGACCGACTACTCCCGGGGACGGCAGCTCGAGGAGACACCGGGGTGTTGCGCTTGCGCGTGGGGTGTGAAACACCGTTACTGTAGGTGTGGGATCATGGAGGAGCAAATACCAGCATTCCAGAAGGCATATACCAGCGCATATGGGCGATGCAAAAAGAAACAGTGACTGGAAAATCAGTACCTTTTCCCCCCTTGGAAAAACAACCCCTAGGTAAATATGCCAGTCACATCGGTCGTGTTTGGATACTCGGACTGGTTCCTGATAGGAGATGAAGGAGTGTTTCCTTCGCCAAGAAACCCGTGTTCCCACAGACTTCCGACGGGTCGTGCCGTTGTGCCTGGAAGAAAGAAGGAACCTCGCCAACAGTCTGGCAGGTGCTTGGGTTTCCTCAGGTAGTGTGTCACCAGAGAAGAATCGACTTCAAATAGTGTTTGTGTCGGGATGCTTCATATCCTCCAAATGTCAATACGCGTTTGATGATGAAAAAATATAACACTGCAGCACCTGGTTGACATTCGCACAACCATGAAAAACTATCAGGTCCAATCCCAAGTCCATGCTGTGACCTGGTTTGTCCAGATGTTCATACAACCGGTTTCGGGCAATTTGGGTGCACAGGACCAACAACCAAAGTTACTAGAAAGTATATAGTAATCTAACGATCTTTGTGTGATACTAATAACTCCGCTCGCAAGGTTGGCTGATGAAAAGGTTTATCATCAGCTATAAAACTACAAATCTTCAACATCTAACACTCCACGGATTCTCCGCCCGACCGACGGCCGCTCGGGCTGCGTTCCATCGGCCCACCAGGTGATTCTCACGGCGGCCGAGCGCGTGAATCAGAGCGAGGAGATTCTCTTGCGCCACCCAGCGGCGATCGCGATCGCGAGAGCGGCCGCAGATGGGCCTTTTTTTTGAATGGCTTGTTCCAGGAACATACCCTCATTTTTGTATGTGGTGTATCGTGTATGTAGCACTGTTGAGTCCCAGTTGAGATCCTGTTGTTCCTGTGTTTGTGAGACCCAAGCACTTCTAGGAGGCCTGAGGCCGCCCATGAATGGTACTTTAGGAAAGGTTAGAGGCTACCGTTTGCCCATGCCGCAGCAGGTGCTTTTCCTACTTTGCTTTTGTTCGACCAAAGGAAGCCACAAGTGTGTGTGGAGTCGCGGAGATGTCACATTTCTTCAGAAAAAAGCTTGGCTAAATAGGATTGGAGCGCTCCTCGCTTTGGAATCGAGTTTTCACCGCTGAGGATGGGCTTTCGTCAAAGACCTGATCTCATCCAACTGCAGCCTCGACCCACAGCAGGAGCGTTCGGTTCCGACACCTCGGTCCGGAAGGCGAACAACATGTTTGATGGGCAACCAGGTTGCCCAGTACATCCCAGTACTATGGTCACCTGAGGGCAATTGCTTGGCTGGTTAGTGTTGTTTTTGCTTTGTTACGCTTTTTTCTTTGGGTTTTGTGGCCAACATGGTGAGGCTTTGCTAGTTAAATCAGGTCATCAGACCGGTCGTCGCAACGTTCGTCGGTGGGGCGATGGATCTGGCGGACGATGTTTGGTCGGAAACAAAATCGATCTGACACGGGTCAGAAACCGGGAAACCTTCACTCGAAACCGGGAGACCTTTAGACGTTTAGAGGGAACATCCGAGTTGTGGATGGAGTAGATCCTGCTGCTTGGTCCGGAAACCATTTTGGAGGACCCTCACAGGCTCAACCAAGGCCGGGCCGTCTTACTCAGCTGGTTGAGGATCAGATCAGCCTACAGAAGGCAGCACAGGCTCAGTTGGTGTGCCCCATTCTTGCCTCCTCCTTCATCAGCTCACTCAGTTACTCAACTGCGACCCAAAGACCTCGCTCACTCGCATTCACTCGCACAACTGACTCACAGACCCGTCTATCAGACTCTCAGAGCTGTGGTGAAAGGCACTTGTCGTCTCAGATTCTCAGTCACTTGTCACACATGTGACTGCGGTATCAGGCGGTATCCTTGCAATTTTGCACCCCAGCAGGACAGCTCCATTTTTGTTGTCGAGATGAATCACATCGAGCGGGCTCCTCAGAGACTTCCTTGAGCGGGCCCGTGACGGCATCAACTTGGGCATTGCCCTGGATGACCACTAGTTAGTTCACTATAGTTGCTAGATGTTGCGGCGTAGTTATACCAACAGAGATATCCAGTTTTGGGTCCTGCCCATTTGTGGTGAGTCAAATCCTTGGGCGAAGATGATTGTGCAATGTGCTTTATGTTCTTGAACGTGTTGTGTTGGTAGGCAAGCATTGGTTCCAAAGGCATGTCTTTTCACTGTGTGAGCTGCGCAGCTTGTGCGAAACGGTGGACCCTTCGGTCTTGCACCGCCAGGATCTACCGCGGCCCCCAGCGCTCGCTCCGCTTCCGGCCGCCGGCACCGGTGAGCTCGTCGAGCTCGTCGAGCGCGGCGGCGCGCCGCTCCCCGCCATCCTCGAACGGGCCGTACGGATCGCCCCGGACCGTCGCGAGGAGACCCTCGACCGGCTCGGCCGCGCCGTCCGCACGCTCCCGGCGCACGAGGCGGCCGGCATTGTCTTGCTGGAACCGATCTTGGTCCCCACGTGGGTTTGGCTGCTCGACATCGAAACGCCGCGGTGGTGGACGGTCGCCGGCGGCGCGCTGATCTTTGCTGTTCTGCCTGTCGCTGCTGTCGCGCAGGACAAATTCGATGTGCCAGAAGGCTGCATCGCCATGGCGACGATCCACAAATCCATGTGCCACAC
>JAOBYK010673887.1:0-10373 GCA_025434845.1 Phenganax subtilis
TTTCCCCTCAGTAATCACTATTTTCAAACCAAATTTCTGTTCGTTGAAAGTTTAATCATGAAAAAGAAAGTATGTATGCGTTTATTAATTGAAGATTGCATAGATCCAATGTTCTGGTGACTCTACAGCTTTTAATAGCTCACTGACAAAGAGGCTCATGTTCTCTAATTAACTGAATGCATGGACCCCACGAAGAAAGGGAGGTAAGCCCCCAAAAAGGTCATTTCTGATGATCTAGGAGATGTAACTTTTAAAAATTTTCTCACTCGGTGCCAACCATGGTGGTGCCTCGTGAGTGGTCGATTTGGAAACTACCCATGAAATATCCTAGATCCGCCCCTGATTATAACTAGGGATTCAGGCATAGTGCAAAGCTTCATAAGGCAAACGTTAATGAATAATCATAAGGACAAGCTTTGCAAGATTGGATCATAGTTGGCCAGTGGCTTTGAATGTTGAAGTTTTAATTTGGAGACTACCGTACTGAACTTAATTTTCAGAAGTGTTTGAACACTCGTTAAAGCAAAATATGTAGACACTATACAGCATGATTGTTTCACACCACAGCCTAGTTACGATTAGAGAAATACGACATATTTGTTTTAATTCTTTACTAATTCCCCTATTTGGAATTTCTGACAATGCTTGATTTACCGCATAATTTTGACATCACATAGTTAAGGCCGGTTTACACTATCAAAGTTTCTGTTATCAAAGCAGGAATTTTTCACAGGGAAATTCTACATTCTGAAAAATTTGGAAAATACATCAGAGTGAAGTAGGTCTGTGTTGAGCACTCTATTAGGTCCCTTAAATATTTCTAGCAAATCTTTGAAAACGTAGGATTTTCCCAACTGAAATTTCTGCTTTGATCAAAGAAACTTTGAGAGTGTAAACATGGCCTCACATTTAGTGATTTAGTATTTGACATACTATTGTAAAAATCGACATATTCTCGCTACTATTTTTAAATCATATTCATACCTAAATTTTTAAATTTTTGCACAGAAACATAGAGTTATATTTCTATTACTGCTGATGATAATACATAGATAATTATTTAGTTGTACAAAATAGAAAACAGTACAGTTATTGACCCTCGTGCATGAACAATGGACATTGTCTCAAAATGTACTAACTCTGAAAGCTCATTTCAAAATTGTGGCTCTTAATTGACAGATGACATTAGGTTCCATAGAAAATGCTTGAATTAGTTAACACAGATCGTTAATAATATTTTTTCTGTTTTACTATTTGACAAAAATTACAAGTGCTCAAACTTTGTATTATTTGAAAATGTGCCAAGATCGAGCATACTTTAGTGCAAACTTCATTATCGATATTAAGAAATAAAATCAAATTACATATTTGTCATTCATCATCATTATTTTTTGACTTTGGGCTTTTACAGTTTGAGTACAGTTCAAGTTCACAAACAACATCCAGTGACAGTGTCTTTCATATGGCATCACTGCCATCAGCTGAGTCTTGTATGTAACATCCCAACTTCATTTTGTTTATTTCCTGTAGATGACATGTCTTTGTGAAAAGGAAAATTAGTAACAATGTTCCATGAAATTAAGAAAGTCAGAGATTTTCTAAATACACAGTTTGCATCAGTTTGCTTATTAAAGTTGGTACACTTGAAGTACTCTCTGGCTTCTCTCTTCTTATTGCATTTAAACAGTAGTCTTAGTACCGCGCAGGGCGTTTGCGTTTACAATATTGTTTCTTCTGTGCTAAATCGCAACTATGAATAGTGCTCATTACAGTACTACAGTCACAATGGGTAGTTATGCAAGTTTAGGTAAACCTGAACAATTTCTGTAGACAGTACCTATCTTTTATATTGACAAATGGGTAGACAGTACTGTAGGCAAGCAATAATGTATAAATGTTCCTTTTCTACCTCTGCATGTGGAAAACTCTGAAACACTGCAGACTGTTCTTTGAAGTTGCAGGAGTGTAGGGATGATATTAGTTGCCACTTGCAAAATTGTCACCTTTCGAAACTTGTTGGAAAGATGGAAGAAACAAGCTAATTCTAGCGAGAGCAGGAATATTTCATACTGCTACCAAGGAGCCAGAAAAAATGTGGGTCTGTCCAAAACACAGGTACTATCTTAGTTAAAATTGATAGGCATTAAATTTATGCCAGGATCCTTTGCATTCGGGTCCCAAAATAGTGTGCAAAACAAGGATAATGTAAATCTAGAAATGTTGAAAAAATGCCAGCTTCAATTTGGTGCTATATTTTCAGTTGGATCAGGCGAGAAAATCATTAAAACATTCAAGAATTCATGATAAACTATTTTTTATAACACACGAAACCGAACATATGAAACATTCCTGCTTTTGCTAGAATTAGCTCATTTCTTCTATCTTTCCAACAAGTTTCGAAAGATGACAACTTGGCAAGTGGTAACTAATATCATTCCTACACTTCTGCAACTTTAAAGAACAGTTTGCAATATTTTCCACACCCAAAGGTAGAAAAGGAACATTTAAACATTATTGCTTGTCTACAATACTGTCTGCCCATTCCTTAATATAAAAGGTAGGTACTGTCTACAGAAACTTTTCAGGTTTACCTAACCTTGCATAAACACCCATTGTAACTGTAGTACTCTAATGAGCACTATTCATAATTACAAATTACAAAGAACAAACAATATTGTAGAAACAAAAACCACATGCAGTACCAAGACTACTGTTTAACACAATAAGAAGAGAGAATAAGTTGTTTGAATGTTTGCATGGTGATTATAAGTATTCTAATATACAGTTTTGAGGAAACACCATGTAATTTTAAGAAGAGAGAAGCCAGAGAGCTACAGCAAAAGTTATTGTCTCAATTGAATTGTCTATGCTCAGGTTGTACAACTCTTTCATTTAAGGGTTTCCCTTGTGATTTATTAGGGACCTTAAGATTCTATGACGCGAGCTCAACGACACAACTGTGAATATTGGGTTTACTTTATCTTGAAAGTATTGTTTACAAAATGAAGTACAGCATTACTGATATTACAGTGACATTTCAGTATTATTATGACTCTGCCAACATTGGAAACAGCCTCTGCTGTGTTTGAAGAAAGTTATGTATTGTGTCGTTTTTCTAGTTCTGGTAAGGGCGACATGATTTTCGAAAACTTATGTCGTAAACAAGGGAAACTTTGTACCCAAGAAAAATCACAAGTTTTCTACTTTGAATTTTAAGAAAAGTTTCCTTATGTTAGATTGGTGATATAAACTGCTATAGCAACACAAATATATTATTCAGGGTGTGTGCTTTTTTATCTGAAAAGAACAGTGCACATTTTGACGTTCGTGTCGTTGAGTTTGCGTCGTAGAATCTTAAGGTCCCTAATAACATGTTCAACACAGCTTCAACTGTACCAATGTTAGTAAACAAACTGATGCAAACAACGTAGTTAGACAATCTCTGACTTTCTTAAAGTCATGGAACATTGTTACTCAACTTCTTAGACACAAAGACATGTAATCTACAGGAGATAAACAAAATGAAGTTTGGATTTTATATACAAAACTTAGCTGATGGCAGTGATGCCGTGTGGATGACACTGTCACTGGAATTTATTTGTGAAGTTATACTGTACTCAAACTGTAAAAGCCCAAAGTCAAAAAGTAATGACAAACGATAGATATATAAGCTGATTTAATTTCTCAATATCGATAATGAAGTTTACACTAAAGTATTCTCGATCTTTGCACATTTTCTTCAAATTTTAAAAGGTTTGGGCGCTTGTAATTTTTGTCCAATAGCAAAGAAAAAAAAATTTTACTAGCGATCTGTGTTAACTAATTCTAGTGTTTCCTATGGAACCTAATGTCATCTGCCAATCAAAAGCCACAATTTTAAATTGAGCCCTCAAAGTTAGTACATTTTGAGATGTTGTCCATTGTTTGTGCATGAGGGTCAAATAACTGCACTGTTTTCTATTTTATACAACTAAATAATTATCTATGTTTTATCGTCAACAACAATAAAAAATAACTCTATGTTTCTGTGCAAAAATTTAAAAATTTAGATACGAATTTGATTTGAAAAACAGTAGCGAGAATATGTCAATATTTCACCTTCATTTTGACTTTAACTTGCTCACCACCTAATCAAGCATCAATTGCCAAAAAAAGCATTTTAAATGAAACTTCAACCGAATGAAATCGATTCTAGTTGTTTCCAATGATAGATCTTCAAAATACTAGAGTATGAGATAAATCTACTTTGAGCCACATATTGACCTGGAGGTTTTTACAGAGAGAGCCTTTTAGAGAGGCTGGTCTGCTAGATGTACTTAAAACCAACAGATAATGTATTTTTGGGAAGCTACAATCCTGGCCAAAATTATAGGAACACTTTGCGAAAAAATGTAATTTTTTATGTTACTCAACTAAAGCATATGCATACCCCCCTGACCCCTCAAACAATGTTGGGTTGGACATTTTTTGCAAACAGAGATTGGGACCAACATTGCACAGGGGGAAGGGGGGGGGGGCAACAAATTAAAACGTGGAATGTAGGGTTAATTCATGTGATTCACATTTATAAATTATAGTAATGAAGTTGTGTACTTCTGCGGGTGTTACCGTTATTTTTGGCCAGGATTGTAGGTTTGATGAACTCTATGATTAGAAAGCATTCTCTAACACCTAGGCAAAAATGTTTGCAAATGGAATGGTTAAGAAAATACATGAAAACAGGTGTGGAGTTTCTTCATTTTACTAACTAGTCAAGGGCATCATTTGATGATCCCGATAGCTGGGCTACTGACTGGGTTTTCAATGGCAATAGTTGTCTTGAAAAGAGTAAGGTGTGAACAAGGTGATGAAGTGGTTATGACGTGGGGCGAAATGATTGGAAATTATGTCATTGGTCCATTCTGTGTGCCTGAAGTCTTAAGTTGTCCTCAGCCACATACTGACCATTCCTGAAAAATTGCCTTGGTCTATGACTGGACAGCAGTAGGTTATATGGCCTAAATAGTGAAGGAAGTGACTTCATGTTTGTGAACTGCAAGTAACTAAGCTACGTCTTGTTTTGCATATGTGCACACACGTGCAGCTTAGAGTATATAAACATAGAGATAAATTTCACTGGTCATAGTGCTTACATACCTTTCATAGAAGCTTTTACAGGAAGAAATGCTGCTGAGTTTACATGTATTTGCACAAACTTTTGTTTTAAAAGATCTGTTTTGAAAGGTAAGTTGCTGAAAAGGTTTTTAATGTAATCTGGGCTAAGAAATAAACTTAAGCAGAGATATTGCTTACAGCTTTGTGATAAGAACTTGGCTGACAAGTATGAAGCGTTTACATGGAGAACCAGCAGCTTACAGCTTACTCAATGACAAAAAATGGCTTGTTTTAGTTTCGTGGTCAAAATCTGAGCTGCGATTTCTTCTGCCCTGAAGACACAGGTTACTTGTTTGAAAAACCCAATGATGCTTGGAGACTCACCAAAACATAACAACGACATTTCTACAGGCACTGAAAGGTAGCAACAATGTGTGTGGTGATAGACGTGATGAAAGTAAGTTATGGAAGTCCGTATTTTGTGTGCTCTGACGAAACAAATTCATCTTCTTCTGGTAATTGCATGATGTACAGTCAGCAACAAGAATGACTTATCACCATGGCTTCCCTTGTATACTCCAAAATGTCAAAAAAGGTCTGTTGTCCAAACAGGAATAAAAACTCATGTCCATATTTCAAATAGGATCCTCAAGAATATGAAGGACTTGTGAAACCGATTATACTTGAGTCATGCAAATCATGCCACAGAGGAAATATAAAAAAGCCAAACAGACCGGAAGTCAGGCCAAAAGGTCAATCGGGCCACAATGGGACACACACAGGGTGGCAACAGGAACTGATAGCTACCCAGACCATAGTTTTTACCATGAAACAGTTTTACAAGACACCGGGAGTCCTCAAAATGCATTGTGTGACAAAGTCCCTGGGTTCCTTTGGCCCTTCTCATGACAAGACATACAATAGTTCTTACCATGAAACAGTCCAACAGGATGCCAAGATTTTTGAGTCTGAACTGGTCCAGAGATTCTTTCTTTAAATACTAATTCATTGGCTGTAAATGTATCCTGCTAGAACGGTTGAGTTGGTAAAGGCGTTATAGACTCAAGATCTAATGTGCATTGCACTTGTTTGCAAATGATTGCCTTCATTAAAGAATAATTCATTCCCCTCAAGTTTATACTGCTAGGTTGGCTGAGCTGGTAAAGGCATAAGACTAAGGATCTAATGTGCATTGCACTTCTCGTTTCCAGTTCCCCTCTATGCAGAATCAGCACTTTTTCTCTCTTTCATGCCTTGCACAGAACAAAAGTTCATGTTGATGGGTTCATTTTTTAAAGAATATTTTGTTTTAGTATGCCGATTTAAGACATGAAATGGCCTAAAATGGCTCTTTATGGTCAGGTGGTCGAATGGATGGTTCGGCTAGGCACCTAGTGTCTGGAGGCATACCCAATTCAAAGCAGGTACGGATAAACATTTACAACAATATATTCATTTAAATAAAACAATTTTTCAGCAATTTAACATACTGTCCACCTTCTATGTGCTGCAGTGAGATGGTTTTATTTTAATACATTACTGACAGTGTAATTCCATTTTCAGTAGATGTTGTAGTCCAGTAGCATCATTGTTTTCGTCAGTGTCATGGAAATACTCTCTGTCCTCTCACATATACCAGGAAAAAAATTCGCTCTTTCAATAGCAGCTGGCATAGTTTCATCAGGATCGAAAGACTTGTTTTTGATGAATATTTTTTAGTTTCCATAATCTTGTCATGCACAGGATCCTTTTTCATTTGTGACATCTATTGTAAGCCATTCAAATAAATGTCTTCTAGTCTTTTCGTGAGTATGGGAAGAAGGGCTGAAAACGACTGCTTCTTGTCTTCAAGAGTTTAAATATTAAATACCTTCATTCTTAAGAGTTTAAATATTTTCTTCAGATTCATCCAAAAGTTTCTGATTTGCTTCATCCATCAAAACTTGCTGGGCGTCACAGCCTTCTCTATCTTTGCTGGATTCACTGACTTGGCTTTCCTCACGGTTGTTCTATTTTTTTGTCACAGCTGTATTCCTCTTCTTCCTGTTCATCATCACTATTGAAAATATCACTGGTGTTTGAAGAGGTAGTTGCCCCTTTGTAGTACTCCTCCACTCTTGGTCTTCCTCCTCTGCACAAGATGGCGGAGCATCACCCAGATTAACATGCCTTTCTATCCTTGATAGTAGGTGAATGTCTACCAAATGACGTGATACTTTACAAAGATCTTTCTTTCTGCATAAAGAACAGTCTTTACATGCCCGTAGCATCCAAGGAAATGATTTGCTTTTCTAGGACACACAAGTTTACAATTTATCATGCAAATACGGTTACAGAATGCATTTCAAGGAGTCCTGGCATATCTCGTAAGACTATTTCAAGGTAAGAACTAGGGTCTGTCTGGCCATCAGACCCAAGATTTTTATTAAATAGGACTTGGCTACTCTGCCATGACATGGAGTTGAAGTGTTCCAGCATCCCCTAAAACTGTTTTATGCTAAAAACTATTGTCTGCCTAGTCATGAATTCGGCTTGTGGAACTCAGGGGCTATGCAACAGGAAGTATTTTGAGGACTCCTAATGTCCTGTAGGTCTGTTTCAAAGTAAGAACTACTGTCTGTCTAGCCCTGAATTAGGCCTACAGATGCAGGGACTTTGCCACAGAATGCATTTTCAAAAATTCCGACATCCCGTAAGACTGCTTTATAGTAAGAATTATTGTCTATCCATCCATTAATCAGGTCTACAGGACTCAGGCACTGTGCGACAGGATGTATTTTGAAGAATCCTGACATACAGTCAGACTGTTTTATTAGGGCTACTATATTCGGAATAGCGATCAAACAGGCCCATAGGATACAACGAATTGGCCACGAAATGCATTTTGAGGAGTCCTGCCACCCCATAAGACTGTTTCACGGCAAGAACCATGGTCTATCTAGACATCACTCTGGTTACTAGCCCATGTGTGTCCCATTTTGGTCCAAAGGCCTCTTCGGCTTGGCTTCCGGCCTTCTTGTCCAGTGTATTTTTTCGCCTTCTTAATAAGAATATTGAAAATATTGAGATGATTTTCCTTCCTGTTTGGAGAACAGAAGAACATGCTACTTTTGTCAAGACCTAATTTTTTGACATTTTGGAATGCACCGAGGAACCCATGATGACGAGTCAGTCTTGATGCTGACTGTACATAACCTGATTGCCAAGGAGAACATGGATTCCTTTCATCAGAGCACACAAAATACGGTTTTCCATAACTCACTTTCATCACATCTTTCACCACACGCATTGTTGCTAGCCTACGGTGCTCACAGCAATGTGGTTGTAATTGCACCATAGATCTCCAAGCAGCAACGGCTTTTTCAAACAAGTTACCTGTGTCTTCAGGGCAGAAACAATGACAGCTTGGATGTTGACCACAAAACCACAACGAGCCATTTCTAGTCATTGAGCAAGCTGCTGACTCTCCATGTAAACACTTCACAGTTGTCAATCTAGTTCGTACTATGAAAGCTGCAAACAAAATGCTTGCTTAAGTTGATTTATTTGCCCAAGATTACATTAAAAGTTTTTTCAACAACATAGCCTTCAAAACAGACTTTTCAAAACAAAAGTTCATGCAAAAATATATAACCTCAGCAAAGTTCTCACTGTAAAAGCTTCTGTGAAAGATGTATAAACACTATGACAAGCCAAATTTATCTCAGCATCTATACAACCTCAGCAGTATGTATGCCTACGTAGCAAAACAAGACAGAGTTAGTTACTTCTGGTTCACCAAGGTGAAGTTACTTTCCTCACTGCATAGGCTATATAACTTACTGACAAACGTCCTTTGCCAATACTGAATAAGATTTTCTTCATGTGTGATAATGCACCATATCCCATGCAGCAAAGGCTGAATGAAGCCTTCATGATTTGGCCTCTGAATTTGCAAGGTTTGAACCCAATTGACAACTTAAGGTCAATAATTAAGTGTCACATTTATGGAAATGGCAAGCAGTATTAATCATTAAAAGATGATTTGTGGGTGGCCATTAAAGAATGAGAAGCAACCATTTCCAATACAAACATTGACAAACGCACTGATTTAGTGAATGAAAGACTTTTTGAAGTCACTAAACGTCTGGTGGCACATGTTAGGAAATACAGTTTTCTATGATTAGTATTGTTACGTTTTCTCACTTCATCAATGTATGAATTTTTAAAAATTCGTGTTTAAATGCCAAAAAATTTGATTAAATTGAGTGTCAATAAAACTTTTGAAGCAATACCTAATTGTTTATTTGTTCTGAACACTTTCAACATGTTTTTCTAAAGTGTTAGTTATAAAAAACCACATTCTCCATACAGATATATCAATTAAACTTGATGCAGAGTTTTTATATGGTTAATTGGCAACATGAGAAGCTGTAAACTGTTTTCAGATAACATTTTGTAAATTCATTCAAATTCTTATGAGATTTTGCATTTGAACTGTTATCATGCTTTGCAGTGCATACATATACTTATGAAATATAAACCTGGAGCAAGAAGGATTCGGGCACTCACAGTTTGCAAGAAAATGGCAATTTAATACTCCCGAACACTCATTAGCTTTGTGGCTTAAAACTTCACATAAACAGTACCCTTTTCCTAGATCATTATGATAAAAACATAATCTGTACTGTTTAAGGCCCCATGGACATGTATCTGGATAAATTTGAAAATGCATAAATATTTATACGGTTACAGGTTCTGTTAAAACCTAAATGGCGCTTACGCCCATGGAAAATGAATAAATTTGAACACGCTCTCCAAGGTGGATAAATTTGAAAATGCCCGCTACCTGCATTCGCATGGATGCTTTATCAAGATACTTTTTAAAACGATGTGATATAGAACTCAAACCCAGTCCAACGCGTACTATCGGCCAACTACAATGAAAACTAATGGGTCTCTTTTACCTTTGTATTTGAACAAGACATTTAAAAAAAGTCAGACTTTGTCGTCAGTCCGAAGAAAGTTATCACTCTTGGCTTTTCCTTCCGATTCAGTGACTTTTGTTTTGAATTGGACCTCTTAATAAAACCATTTGATTGATTTTTATGTTTAGTGACAAGTATCAAGACCACAAGTGGAAGCACAGTTTGATCAATGTTTTTGTGGCAAAGCAGCAAAGTACAAAGAGAATGGAGGCTCAGGTATGTGATATTGCAGGCACACACCATGCTCGAAAGAGCATGTTCCACAGGAAATGTCAGCGTTATCAAATTGTGGATAGTCGTATATATATATAA
>JAOBYK010673998.1:0-10371 GCA_025434845.1 Phenganax subtilis
CTTTTAAATTTTTCAAATTGATTCAAATCGTTTTTATAAAGTTCATCTTCCATTATGTTTATTGATTCTTGACTTTGAAGTCTTTGATTTGCTCTTAATCTTATCTCATCAGATTTTAACTCGGTGATTTCAGTAATAATTTTACAAATTTCAGCTCTATTATTATTACCTTCCCTATAGGCTTTTCCAGCTTCATCTTGCCAATATTTTCTCTCAACATCTACTGCATTTAATTTATCTATAGGTAATTCCCCATTTGGATATAGAATGCCTCTTATTTCTCTAATTTCTTGTTTTGTTAAAAGTTCACTTTCAATGACTTCATCAGATTTTTTTGATATGAGATCAGACATTCTATTAAGTGTTGTTTCTTTCACTTGAGAAACTATTTCATCTTCCGTTTCACTAGCAGTCACCATACTTTTAAAACTATTCTCATTAAGAATTTGCATTTCAATTTGTTCGTCAACTTGACTATCTGCTGTTTTTTCATGTTCTTTTTTTGCTTTCTCAACAAGCTCATTAAATTTAGCTATAGTTTTTTCAAATGTTTTATTTTTTGATTCAATCATTTTTCCTCCTTCAATCTTAAAAATTGGTTTTCCATCAAATGAAATGCCAATAAGATTATTTTGTTTTCCAAATCTAGGTTCTAAACTATCAAATAGTAGTTTTGAGTTTGGTCCATCTTTTTTATTAATTTTTAATCCTGTAATATCTTTTATAACTTGTTTTAAAAATGTTGTTTCGCTTCTTTTTAATCCTCCTTCTTCTCTATTTTCATCTTTATCTCTAACACGATCAAATCTAAAATCAAATTCTTCATTCGTTTCATCTAATGAGTCATGAAATTCTTCTTCTTCTTCATCACCACCAAAGTTTGTTTCTTCTTCCATACCAGAAGCTATACTTTCTTTTTCTTCAGGATTTAAATCTAAATCTTTAAGTTCGTTATTTTCCATTTATTTATTAAGAGATGAGATATCTGTTTTCTTAATCCAAGAATTATGTCTATTATCATATCCTAACCATTTGACTAAAACTTTATCTCCTCGAGTCTTGAGAATTTTTTCAACTCTAAAAATATTATATCGTTTATCCACAGGACTTAATTCTTCTTCATAAAATTTACCTAAAATGGGTTCGCCTTCTTCGTCTTCAATTTCATACGTATTTGGATCTCCTCGAAAAACTTTGGAGATCTTAAAAATTTCTTCTGTGAAATTACCTTCATAACCTTTTTCAAAAATAGTTTTATATCTACTTACTCTAACTTTTTCATCTACTTTAAATTTGGGTAAAGGATAATCTCCGGTCCAAGATCCATACAAAATATTCCAAACTTGATCTTCATTATTCTTATTGACGTCAGCAGGTTTCATAAGAATAGTACTATGTTTTTTATGATTGTAATTATAAGTCAGATCATCTAGAATGTCTGTCCATTCATAAGTTCCTTTGGAGTAAAAATATTTCCACATCATAGTTTTTAAAGTTTTATTAAATCTTTCCACAATGGCAGCTTTTCTTTCTGAATAAGTAGAAAAATATTTTACATTATTTTTTTCAAGTAGATTTTTTACTCCCACGTTGTAAAATTCTTTTCCTTCATCAAATTGAACAACTTTGGGATATTTTCCAAATCTTGATTTCAACTCAGAAAGAAAAACTTGTATAGATTTTGTCATACTATTTTTGTCCTTTCGATACACAGGAACAGTAAAAGCAAATCTAGATAAAATTTCAACACAAGTAAGAATCCAACGAAAATCATCATTTGAACTACTTAGTTTCTTCATGTCTACTAGATCCATTTGAACTTGATCTGCTAAATGATTCACATAAGTTTTTAAAAACTTTTTTGGTCTAACAACACGTTTATATCTAGTAAATGTGTCTTGTTTTTTCAACCAATCTTTAATTTCTCTTCTTGAGATATTTAGACCTTTTTCTTTTACTTCTTGATAAAGTTTTTCAGAAGACATAAATCCTGTTTTTGGATCATAATAGATGTTTCTTAACTTTTGTTCTTTGGCAAAACTTTCCATTTATTAAATAGAACTTTATTTTTCTTATCAAACTTTCAACTTTATCGAATGTATAATTCTAACAAAATATTTCCTACTTGAACATTCTCATTAAGATTAGTTGTGACGTCAAAAGTAAATTTATCCCAAATTCCATTATAAAGAACAACTTCAGATTCTATATCTTTAAAATGAGTCACAGATCCAACAAGACTTTGATTTGTCACGATAGGTAAAGTTATAAAAGCAGAACTTTTTTCTCCTTTTGGATTAAAATTTAAAGATTTATTTACAACATCACAACAAATACTGACATATCTTAATCCATTATTAATTTCACATTCGTTTTCTGATTCTATCCATTTGTTTTGAGCTATTTTTTTATCTTTTGTGAATCCTAAAAGTAGACCAAAATTCTTGAGATTGAGAGGATCTTCTTTACAAAAAATTTTACATTTGTTTGTATAAGAAACCTTTTCTAGTTCAATTTTATACTTGGTTAGTTCTTTTTGAATGTCTTCAAAAGTTAAATATCCAACAGGAAGTAAAAGTGTCATAGAGTCTTTGGAAATGTAATTATTCTCTCTAGAAATGATATTTCTAATGTTCCAAAAAATAGAAGCTGATTTAAGAAACAATCTAGAATCTGAAGTTGTTGTAATTCTTTTGTCTATGTGAAATTCTTTATGATTATTTTCAATAAAAACTGTAAACGTGTTCATTTATTATTATAATTATTATTATTCTGATACTTTTTCTTCTTCTTCTTAGTTCATAAAAGAAATTTAGAAATTCTAATAATAAATGGACGAAGATGAGCTTGAAAGATATTACAAAGTTGTTTATGGAGAAAATTATGAAAAAGTTGAGAAAATTCATAAAACACAAGTAGAAAAACTTAAAAAAGACTTTCAGAAAAAATACCCCAATGCAAATCTAGATAAATTTGAATTTAATGTTCTTGTGGATCCTATGACTTTGAAAGTGAGTACTTCAATTGATTATGACATAACAGATGATTATGGAACAGATGTTACTTCAAAAACATTCAAAGACAAATATTATTATTCTTTATTTTGGACTCCTAGAATTTGGAACAATCAAGGTACAATCATAGGATTAAAAATTGAAGAAAATAAAACAAAAATTGATTTTGAAAAATTTGATATTTACGTCAATGAAAATGATCATTTTAGTTGTCAGCTTGAACCACTTGATATTCATTGGAAAAACTCTAATCATGATTCAAATATCAGAAAATCAAATTTTAATTATTTAGAGGATCCTTATTTTACAAGTTTAGTCGCTGCTTATGTTTTAAGTTATAAATCTGGAATGTCTTTAGAACATTTTACTAAGTTTGGTCAACCCAAAGTGATTTCAAGTCTTGCAAAATATTATTTTTATTATCATATGAAAAGATTTTTGAGATATCCTAAAAAATTAAGTCCTTTTATCAATAAAGATGACTTAAAACTAATTCAGAAGAATATTCCTACAAAGAAAGTTTGGAAATACAAACTTAAACATACCAGAGAAGCAATAAGTTATTTTTTAAAGAAACATCCAGGAGTAAGAAAAGCACATTATGTTTTACCTAAGAATAACCGCAGTATGGGAATTCGTGGAATTGGATATGAATACGTTGATAAAATAATTCCTAAAAACGAATCAGAAGACTTTAAATTATTCATTAAGAAAAGTTCTGATGGACTTACGGAGATGGGTCAAAAACTTTTACAACAAGCCATGGAAAGTTTTGTGTATTGTATTCTTGGATCTCAGGCGAAAACAAGATGGAGTATTGTGAACAAAGGAGCAAAAAGTTCTCAGACTCAAGATGTGTTTCATAAATTAGTACAAGACACGATAGTTCAAGATGATCCAACTGTTTTGATTTCTGACATGAGAAAATCCATAAAAGATACAAATGTCATCTTGAATATGGTAGTCAGTCCGGGAATTATTCTCATTCCTTCTGATTTGATTATTTTAGATAGACCCATTGATGGATTTAATAATACTTTAACCACTGCTGATACGTCTATGAAATTTGGTAAGAATGAAAATGTTAATTTTGAACAAATTTCAAGCAAAAAAATTCTCCTTAAAAACTCCTCAAAATCTCCTACAAATAGTTTTGAACAAATTTCAAGTAAAAAAATTAACTTTAAAAACTCCTTAAAATCTCCTCAAAACTCCTTAAAATCTCCTTCAAGCAAAAAAATTCTCCTTAAAAACTCTTCAAAATCTCCTAAGAACAATTTTGAACAAACTTTAAACAACTTTTCAGATGAAAAAATTCTCCCTTAAAAAGTCCTCAAAAAATGATCATTTTGTTACAGCTGGAATTTTATTGATTTTTGGATTATTTCTTACAAAGTTTGTACGCAGAAAAACTTAAAAGTATTAAATAAATGACATTGAATTATGGATATCTTCCTGATCTAAAAGAAGGATCAATGAATAAAGAATGCATGAAAACTTATTTGTTTAATTTTCATTATCCTGGATTAGCAAAAAATAAAACTTTAGATCCTTTTATAAAAATAGCTCAATATGATTATCCAGCGGCCTCCATTTATCATCCAGACCTGAATGAAAAAACAAAACTAACTTTGTTGTATCATATATTTAATAATGACTCTGCTTTAAGTACTTTAACATTAGAATATAAATTAGTTGCTTATTTTAAAGATGATACGTGTACAACAAAAAGTTTAAAAACTTTTCAACTCACTGGCATTAAAAACTTTAACAAGTATTATTTAAGTGTATTAGACACTAGTTTTTTGTTAAAAGACTATGTCTCCAACGTTCAAGACTTGTTGTTTTTTTATATTCAAATTCATAAAACGTCAGATGAACCTTCTGGAAATGAATCTATCTTAAATTTTACAGTTGAAACTTCTACATCAGAAACAGAAGAAACTAATACAGCTGTTACAACTGATGAAATTACAGAAGATTAATTTGTTATTAAATAAATGAGTGAAGAAACTAAAACTGAAACTAAAATAGAACAAATTACACCTAAAGTCAAGTCGGAAGAAAAATCAATCATCGTTGCTCCTCTTACTACAGAAAAAAAAGTAAAAGATCCTAAAAAAGTTGAACAAGGAAAAAAATTAGCTGAAATTTCTAGAAAGGCAAAAGAAGAAAAGAAGAAAAAATTAGAAGAACTTAAAGACTCTTCAAATTTAAGCAAGTATTATATCGTTGGAATTATTAGTCTACTTGGACTTGGAATATTTTGTTACACAAATTATCCTCAAAAAAAACCAAAACTTTTATTAAGTCCTATACCCGAAGAACCAGAAGAACCTGAAGAACCTAAAGAACCTACAAAGACTGAATTTAAGTTAGATACTTTTGACTAGAAAAAACAGAAAGATAAGATTTTATTAAATAAATGAGTGACAACAAAAAAGAATATATTAATCAAATTTATTCTGCGGCTGTTCTTACAATTTCAGCTGTCACTGTTTCTATGATAAGTAAAAAAGCTTTTGGAGAATCTTTAGGTACTCCACAAAATATAAATGGAACTTTAAAATTAGCAGGAGCTGTTATGATTGGAAGTGTTTTGGTAAAATATCTTGAAGATAAAAAAATTATACCAGAAAAAATAGATAACAATAAATAAATGACTTCAACAATATTTGGTGGAATTTTTAATGCTTTTGCTTTTGCGGGAGCTGGATTCTTATTTAGTAAATTAAATCATCAAGGTTATGAAAAAGAAATAAAAAGACATAATTTAGCTTTAGAAAAATTAGCTTCTGAGAAAGAAAAATGGTTCGAAAAAGAAACTCAAAGTAAAAACAAAATTGCAAGACTTCGAGAAGAACTCTCAGACGCAAATAAGGATCTTAATTCTACGAATAAATCTTTAGATCAACTTTCTGAAGAACTTCAAAAGACAAATTTAGACTTTTCTAGAGAACCAGTCTTAGATGACTATTACAGACCTTCCGATGAAATGAAAAAATATCAACATTTAGCTTCTGGAATATTAGGTCTTTCTGGAGGACTTTTATTTGGAAAACTAATATTTTAAGTCTTTTTGAGTATGATAAGTCTTTTAAGTTTTTCAACAGAAAAAGCCTTTAAGAAATTAACAGAAAAAATTAAAGTTTATAAATAAATGAGTAAAGAGAATTCTGAGAATTTAACTTTAAATCAATTAAGACAAATGGCAAAAGATCAAGGAATTAAATATAGTAGTAAAATGTCTAAAGCTAGAATTTGTGAAGCTCTTGGAATTAAACAAATCCCTTTAGATGAAAAATATGTTACTTTTTGTAAAGAAGCCTTGAAAAATCCTAGATCTGTAAAACTGATTCATATGAGTTCTGGTTGGATAGAATTTTTTCCAAGTATAAGTAAAGCCAGTCAATTTTTTAGTATCAATCCTGGAAGTATAAAACAAGCTTATGATCGTAATACAAAATTATATATTCATGGTGAGCCTTATAGAATTGAATTTTATGAATCGGATAAACAAAGACCAGAACCAAAAGATTCTAAACCAAAACCTGGAAAATAAAACATTAGAAATTTTTGAGGAGTTTTGATTTTTTTATTCTTTGATTTTATAATGACCTAATGCTAATGTGTTTATTCCATCTGGAAGTATGTGTCTTTTATCATCGTCAGAACTTAACGCAATTTTGTTTATTTCTTCGGTGAAAAGTTCATGTTTGTGGGATCTTATAATTCTCATTTTTCTTCTTTCTTCTTTTCCTGTAAGTAAACAATTTAAGTAGTCTTCAAATTTAATTTCGTCTTGAATGACTGATTTTTTTATTCCTTTTGCTTTTTTAGTTTCTTCGTTTGAAGAATCTACAAAAGTATAACATTTTGATCTTAATCCGGCAAATTTTATCATTAGTTTTCCGCAAAGTTCATCTTTAAATTTTCCTGGAACTTTTTTATTAAGTCCTGTCGTAATCCAAGAAATAGTTGGATTAATAAACTCACTCGTGTCAAACCACTTTTTCAAGTCTTGAGAAATGTCTTCATAATAGTCATCCGTTGTAATTTCATAACAAAGCGAATCCGTATCTGTAAAAAGTAGTTTTGCCTTGTCTCCAAATTTTGGTTTAATATATTTATAGTGAAAGTCGTACATTGTAATTTTTGAATGATCTAAAATAGTCGATCCAATTTGTTTTGGCTTATTTAGAACAAGACTCGTTTTGTACATATGAACCGCGATTAAATTTTCATCAAATATTGTAACGGATTTATAATTTGGTTTATTAAACAGCTTAAGAGCTTGTTCTTTTGAACTGACTAATCTCACATCGGAGTAATCTCGAATGTTTTGTAATGTCTTTCCATAAATTGAATTGTTTAATAATTTGAAAAAGTCTTTTTCAAACTTTGTTTCACAATTTTGTCTTTGTTTTGTATTAAATTCAATATAAGATTTCATCCATTCTGATTCATTAAATTTATAGCCTCTATGAATCTTTTTTAGAACAAGACCTTTATCTAAATAAAATTTTAATGCTTCATGATGTAATACGTATTTTTCTTTATCGTTTAAAGTGGCATTCAATTTTTCAACTCCGTTTATTTTAATTTTTTCGGGCGCTAAAGGATAATCATTATGAAGATCATGAAGATGTTTTGGATATTCAAGGTCTACTTCTAAAATACATCCTTTGCCTGAACCTAAATTTCTCCAATTTTCTATTTCTTTTTGAGTCATCCATTTAAAACCATCAAGATGTAATTTTTTCATCATGGAACCTCCATAAAGATTATTTGCATCTAAATATTCAAGAAATACACTTGGTTTTTCTGGATCATAGTTCTCAAGGTATTTATTATTTGCTTCTGCGTATCTTTTTGTGATGAGTGAAAGTCCTCCATGAACAGCTTTTTCCATCATCATGTACATTTCTTGATCTGTGATAAGTTCTATTTTTACTTTTGTATGTTTTAACATGGCTTCCCAAGAAAGACCTGGAGATGTATAAGTCCACGCAGGATCAATTTCATAATAATCTAAACTCATTTTTCTAAAATTTTCAAATACATCCGCTAAAAGTAGAACGTCTGTTTTTAAATAGAGGTTGTGATAATCTTCCATCGTTTTCATATTTAGTTTTTTCCAAACATTTTGAGCATGTTTGTAATCTTCGTCAGAAATGTGTTGTTTATTTAGTTTTGAGTAGAATTTTGACTTGGTTGGTAATTTTGTTTCTTTAAGTCTTTCTAAAGAATCTATATAATCATAAGGATAAACTCCTTTTCTTGAAAGTAAATCCACATGATCTGGAAAGAATAAACTGAGGTTTTCAAGTTTTGATTTGTCTAAATTTCCAACGAGGTCTGCTAGTCCACTACTTAGAAATTTAAATGAATCTAAAAAGCGAAGTTCTTTAAAAACTTTAATTTCTTTTCCGGTTTCTCTGTGATTAAAAGTATCTACAAGTACTTGTTTTGAAAAACTTATATATTTTTCGTCTGTTTTTGCGATACAACTAATTTTTCCTTCTGAAAGACCAAGACTTTTAATAATTAAGTGAGAATCATATCCTTCAAGATTATGAAAAATGACAGGAATAAATTTTGGTTTTTTAAGTTTTAAATTACATTCATTATGAGCAGCTCCTCTATATTTTCCAGTAAAATGACAATGATCACGTACTTTGTCTTCTAAAAGTTCTTTTTTACAAGAATAACAATGAGTGGCATTTTTAAAATCTTCAATGTCAGACTCATTAAGTTGAATCGGTTTTGAAAATCTAAAGTATTTTTGATAAATGTCTTTCATTTCAGACTCTATCATTTCAACAAATTTTTTAGAAATGTTTTCATCTTCAGTCTTTTTTGTGTAAATGACTTGTTTTGGTTTATAAAGCTCATTATCAAAACATTTAATAAAGTAAGAAAATGAGGCAGCTTCGTGTTTTTGATATAGTACAGTTGAATCGCCTAAATTATTATTTATAGGTTTTAAACAACATTCAAAATCACCATAAATTATAAATGGTAATTTTTGTGAAAATTGATGATTTTTAAATTCAATGAAGGATCCTTTTTCTGGCATTTTTGTATTTGAACAATTATTTTCTATACAATTCTCCCAATGTTTGTCAAGAAGGTCTTCTCTTCCAAAAGCATTTAGACAATTATCACAAATATGTTTTTTATGACCTTTTGTTGAAAGTTGACTTGATAATAGTCTACTCTTACTTTTAATCACCGTAAAATGTCTATCTTCTAAAAGTAGTAATCTTACATTGATTTTCTTTCGATCTTTGTTAATTCTAAGTGGATAAACCGAATCTTTATTGTGTCCAAATATATTAATGTATATTCCTGGATTTTGTCTTTCAAATTTGTCCACTTGAGAAAATGGATTATTTTTTTCTATAAGAACAAGTGGAAATTCAATTCCATCTAAATTTAATGTTTTTCTTTTTTCTCTTAAAAATTTTGTTATTTTATCAGGATTTTTCTTATTTAAACTATAGATAGCAATAAGTACAGACCAAATAAAACATTCTTGATCAGAATTTTTAGGATTTATAATTGCCTTTTTAAGAGCTAAATTTTTTGGAGTTGGAATGTAAGAAGAACCTTTGAGAGGTTTATATTTACTTCCAACCACTTCTAAAAGTTCAATGTGATGAAATGCCCATCCAGATCCTTTCTTTTGATATTTGGCTAATGACTCAAATATTTTTTCTTGCATTCTAATGTAGACTTCTTCTAAATTTGTTCCTTTTAAAATAACTTCTTGATTAGAACTAAGATGAGCATCTATAAATTCACCTTGTGGATTTTCTTGATCATATTCACCTAATTTTATCATTTTACAATGTAAAATTATTCTAACTTTATAATCTGTAAGTTCTTCTCTTATAAGATTAAAAAGAGGAATTTTTGCTTCTTCAAAAAATTCACTAGGAAATTTATAATGAGGTCCATTTGATCTATATCTTTTTGCAACACCTTTCATTGCTTTTTCAAATAAAGTAAATTCAATTACATCTGGATTTTCTTCTTCTTTTATTCTTGGTTTCATATATTCCATTACATCTTCAGTTTTAATAAATCTTTTTAAATCATAGACTTCTCTTCTTATTTTAATGAATTTGTTTTTTTCTTCTTGAAGATATTTTTTTTCTTCTTTAAATTTTGGACCCCAAGGATTTTTAATTTTATTTTCAACTTTAAATTTTTTCTCTTTTTGTTTTGTTTCTTCTAATTGAATTGTTAAATCATTAATTTTCTTTTTGTAGTAATCTCTTGCTTCATCTAAATATTTGTAGTAACTTTGTTTTGTTTTTCCCAGTTTTGAATTTAAGTTTAAATTTTGAAG
>JAOBYK010674109.1:0-10371 GCA_025434845.1 Phenganax subtilis
CGCACAGTAAACCTTGCTTGTCAAAAACTCTTTAAAATTTGCATTTTATTGGTGACCAATGGTCCAATTGCGGAATTTCAAAGCATCATGGTAGTTTAGTTACATTGATAGAATTTTGCATCATGGCGACTATTTAGTTTTTGTACTGGGGTGCGAAAAGATAAAGAGATTACTTGAGAAATATTCTAGCTAAGGTTTTGATCAAAGCTTTTATAAATTCCTTGAAAACTACTTCCACTTATTTAGTATTACAGAATATCTGCAAACTTCAGATTTTGAGATATTTAACACGAAGAACACTGATTGCAAAGTCGAGTAGACCATCAAATCGCTATGGACAAGTACCAATTTCAACATTGCACACGTTTAAAAGCGGAGTGCTCAACTAAAATTATGTAGCATAACTAAGACACAAATGGGCTCTCACCTACTACCTACAAAAAAATATCGGAGTCAAATTGTTTTTGAAAGCTCTAGAGGCAAAATTGTTGAGGTATCTAGCTTGCACACAAGTGTTCCATTTGCAAACCAAGACAGAAGAGCGTGTTTGGCGAGAAACCTATTGTTTAAACTACAGAAGTTTTGTTTTTTTCTATTGTCAAAGATTTCACATTACTATTGTATGCCTGCTTTCAATTACTATTAGCTGCTGTTACTCTATACTGTTGGAAGACTGTGAGTCTTTGAAAAGACACTTTCATTGTGCTTTTGCTGCTTGTACATAGTACAGTCGGTTTTTCTATCTTGTGTTGGTGCTTCATATTTTGTCAAAAGACATGTAGTCAACCAGCAATACATCTGCTGATAAATGTTTAGAATGGACAGAAAATCTCAGAGGCATTTCTTCTTTTTACGCATGAGCTTTTCAAACACAGTGTTTAATTACTGATACTTTAAGTAAACAAGGAAAACCAACTAATGCACACAAGCATAAAAATATAAGTACCAGCTTTTCAAAGACAAAATGGCCACCAATGTGCAAGTTAAGCCAAGCTGAATCTTATAAAAGAACCTGAGTGGTTTTAACTTTTCAAATGCAGTGTACATGCTTCAGTGAAGAAGGTTCAGTATAAGGTGTATGTCAACTGTCACCAGGACACAGGAAAAGTGTTGTATGCAACTTCTTCAAGTGTATTACTTCATATATAAACAGGACAAGGTGGTTTATACAGCTATGTAGCTGTCTTACATTACCAAATTTTGATTTATTCAGCTTGAACTTACTAATATCCCAGATGATTTAACCTGTATCCAGTCATTGCAACAATGGTACACGCTAGCCATTGAAGACTTTAAGACTGCAGGCCTTTTGATAATAATGAATTTATTACCTAAGGCTACTGCAACCAAGGTATGCTCGACTGTTGGAAAAATCAAAATTCAAGCTCCGGCTTCTGCCCAAAATGTAACTAGAAATGATATCAAACAACTCAATATGTGACTGGAAATGACATTGCATGAGTAACAGCAGCCAGTTGAAATCGTTGATAATAGAAAAACCAAAAAATCCTATAGTTTGAGCCAAAGGTTTCTTACCAAACACGCTCTTTGTTTTGGTTTGTAGGTGGAACACTGGTGTGCTGGCTACATACCTCAACATTTTGGCTCTAGAGCTTTCAAAAACAACGCGATCTCCGATATTTTTTGTATGTGATGGACGTATGTGTCTTAGTTATTCTACATAAATTTTAGTTGAGCACTGCGTATTTAAATGTGCGCAAGATTGAAATCTCCACTCGTCCATAGCGATTTGATGGTGTACTTGACTTTACAATTGGTGTTCTCCATGTTAAAGATCTCAGAAAATGAAGCTTGCAGACATTCTGTCAGACTAAATAAGTGCAAGTAATTTTCAAGGATTTTACAAAAGCTCTGATCAAAATCTGAGCTAGAATATTTTTCAAGTAATTTCTTTACCTTTGCACACTCCAATGCGAAAAGTAAACAGTTGCCATGATTTAAAATTCTATCAGGGTAACTAAACTACCATGATGCTTGGCAATTCCACAATCGGCCCATTACGATCTCCAACAGATGTCTTCATATTTTTAGTTTGGAGAATAAGCAAATACTTCTTTGGCTGGATTTCGACAGCTTGGCGTGTACTCACCTACAGCGGAAGCGTTTCAACTGCCACAAAATTGTTTAGTGAACAAAAAATTTTGAATTTGACTTTGCAGGATGGCAGGTGACTTACACTAAAGTCTCTAGACCGGAACTCAAAACTTGATGAGGCGCATGACATGCACTTTGTCTAACCTTCGTGAATGCCCACAGGAGGGTGGTAGCTCTCGCGTGAAAATCTCGACCAATGAAATCGTGTTATTTTCTGGTCGTACTTGAGAAACTTTTTGGGCAAAATATTTGCATCCAGCGCAAAATATCTTGAAAAAAGTTACAAATATTTGTGTTTGAAGATCAGAACTCAACCGTATTATATTATTACAAAAGGACTGGCGATATACCCAAAAATAACCACGCTAACGTTATTATCAACCTTATGTCGATATTTGAAGTCGGTCGTGTCTTCGCGTGGTGCTGACTCAATACCGATTGTGTTGACAATTTTCAAGCTAAAGGCTAAAATTCCTATGGTTCGATTTTTCTATTGTTTTCGAAATGCTAAAGAGATATATCGAGACTGTAATTCTGCTGGATAGATCCCCTAGATCCCCTGGAAATTTCCGAGATATTCGACATTGAATATACAACAGTCTTTTTGGGCAGTGCTAAAAAAGCGCATCATACTATTTGCAGAGCTTCTAGAAGAATTGATACGTAAGTATTCAAATTTGAAGATCAAGACTCCAGAGTGGTGTTGTAGTACAAAACAAGGATTTGCAATTTCTGTAAAAATTCGAAGGTAAGCGTTGTATTTAACATTTTGATGTTTCATGTGCTCGTGTCATCGTGACGTGATGCTCAAGACCGCTGCTATTTGTATAATATTTAAAACAACATATTTTGAGTTTCCATGGTTCGATTTTCTTAATTTTTAAAATATATTAACAGCAAATGACTAAAGTTTACATCTGCTGGACGAACCCAAGGGATCCCCAGTAGTTCATGAGATACTCGACATTACAGTGACTACACGTATTGTGATATCTCCAAAAATACCGCCTGAGAAAAGATTGACATTGGATGGACGAGTATTTTGAAGACTTTCGATTCATGCGCGTGTTTTTTTTGTAGAATGTACATCTGGACTGTGTATGCAGCTCTTTTGACTTATGAAATAGGTAACATTGTGGTAGATGGGTCATTTGAAAATTGCTAATGCCCAAGTGCACCCAATTTTCACTTCTTGTCACTGGAGATTACATTGCTCTTCAAAGGAACTGGAGCAAAACGTTTTAAAGGTTTGCAAACAGTGTCCAGTAAGTGGTATATAATAATATAGCAATAGTGCATGCATTGTATATGTTGAATGTTCATTGTTCAGGCATATATTGCATGGAGTGATGAGGAGCTATTAGCACTGGTTGGGACTATGGAATAATTGTATACTTTCAACTTCTTTGATGAAATTGGATGATATTATGTAATAACTTCTCATTACTAAGTGTACAGATGAAACAGTTAATGCTTATATGTTATTGCTGTATAACTTCTGGTGTTTAGTTTCATTGATTATCAGTTGTTCTCAGTTGATTAGTTCAAATTTCTAATTGTGCACGGTCAAGATCTATGTAGCAAAACTATCTTGTTGCAGTAAACCATCCAACTTTGTTCAATTTGTGTCAGTGCATGCATCTGTTTTTACGACATTTATACGGAATTACGTAGATTAATGCATGTAATATATTGAGATTGATCTCATGTAATATTGCTCTTTAGCGCGGGCGGCAAACACCATGTAATATAAAAACGGTAAACTTGGCATAGTAAAACATAAGTGGTGATGCAAATCCTAGTATAACATGTATAACAAGCTTTCTTGATGAAGTACAGTAAGTTGACAATCCTGTCTTTCGAAAACGTCTATTTTGTTTTTGCGGGAATGATGTCATCGATCTTGCACAAATTTGCCCAAACTTCTTCAGGCACGCTGTGCTTATTTTTGTCATATGACATAGTTTTTTGCGTAGTATAAAAACTCACGACAAAACGAAATCCATTTAGCTTGTTTTTTCATACAACAAAAGAGGACAAAAGCGAAGTCAATTTATTTTATTTTTTACATCTAAACATATTTGTTATGACATATATAATAAATAATGGACTTTACTAAACCAGCGAAAAGTATGATTGGCATGATTGGATTCTAGAAAAATATAATGAAATAAAGAAAAAACCATACCTGAAATAAAAGAGAATGAAAAAGAATTAGTCATGAATCTTTGTAGATTTTGCTTGAATTTTTCCGCGAGAGGAGAAGAAACAAATAAAATAATTTTAAATCTTTGTAAAGTTTGTGAGAACCTAGAAAATCTAAGTTCATCTACAGATGATGAAGAAAACTCTTATAGAATGATTTATATATTTATTCTTGGCATTATGTTTTTCCTAGCGCTGTATGGATTAGTTAAATTATTTCATGCGGATGATTAGTAGATTTATTTAGCACATGAGAGCACACGACCTGTCAATCATTTGTACAAGTTAGGCCATGTGATCTTTAATCTACTCAAAAATAACCGGTCGATTTTGAAGCAAATTTATCGATATCTTATAGTTATCTATAAGTTTACTTAAAATTTGATGAAGTTGTTTTGTAAACAAACTTAAGCAAATTTTAAGTAAACTTATAGATAACTATAGATCATCTGTAGGTTATCTATAAGTTACCTATAAGTTATCTATAAATTTGCTTGAAAATCGACCGGTTTATTTTTGAGTAGATTAAAGATCACATGGCCTAACTTGTACAACTGATTGACAGGTCGTGTGCGCTCATGTGGTAAATAAATCTACTAATCATCCGCATGAAATAATTTGAATAATCCATACAGCGCTAGGTAAAACATAATGCCAAGAATAAATATATAAATCATTCTATAAGAGTTTTCTTCATCATCTGTAGATGAACTTAGATCTTCTAGGTTCTCACAAACTTTACAAAGATTTAAAGTTATTTTATTTGTTTCTTCTCCTCTCGAAAAATTCAAGCAAATTCTACAAAGATTCATGACTAATTCTTTTTCATTCTCTTTAATTTCAAGTATGGTTTTTTTCTTTATTTGATTATATTTTTCTAGAGTCCAATCATGCCAATCATACTTTTTGTTGGTTTAGTAAAGTCCATTATTTATTATATATGTCATAACAAATATGTTTAGATGTAAAAAATAAAATAAATTGACTTCGCTTTTGTCCTCTTTTGTTGTATGAAAAAACAAGCTAAATGGATTTCGTTTTGTCGTGAGTTTTTATACTACGCAAAAAATTATGTCATATGACAACAATAAACACAGCGTGCCTGTAGAAGTATGGGCAAGTTTGCGCAAGGTTGATGACGTCATCAGAATGGAATGTTGTTGAGGCGAATATCTCTAATTATACGTTGAAAATGCAGGTGAATAAATTGTTGGGGTGGGCGTTAAAATGTGGGGTGAAATAAAGAGGTAAAATGTCTTTTGAAGAGATGTGCTAGAATCGGCCCTTTATAGTCTACTAGAGTGCTACCGTAAAAGAACTTATGGAAGCGTTATTAAACGCTAAGAAACACGGAAAAGAAGTAAGACAACAAAAATAGGTGTGTGCACATAATTTTGCAAGAACTAAGCGATATGAATACGTTTAACTTTGAAACAAAACGTCTTTTCACCAATTTAATTCTTGAGTTGTTACTCGTCAGATAAACAATTCTCTGTATCATATAATAAACAAATTACTTCATCGTTGGTTCGCTTGTACGATTTTTACTACACATTCGTTGTGAAGAATTGCTAAACTCACTCGTTCGCTATTCGCTCACTCGTTCGTTTACAATTCTTCACAACTCATGCATAAAAATCGTACGCTCTCACCAACCATGAAGTAATCTCTATATATCTTTATACTATTAAGAATTTCACGCATTTTGGAATAAAAGTACTACTATAAAGCAATGAGAATTCTTTCTAAGTTCACGATCATGCTTTTCTGCTCGGAGTCGAGATAAGTTGTGCCTTAATCTAAATTTGTTATTGCAACATTTGAATTGCTACATTTTCTATGCGACATTGCGACATTGATTTACATTGACGTGAAATTAATTGCTACATTAATGCTACATTGGTGCTACGTCCATGCTATATTAATGCCACCTTGCTACATTCATTTTTATGCTGCTCACTAAAAGTCTCTATAACAGTGCAAATTACCTTTCAGTGTGTCCTTTCATATATTTCAGAAACTTCCGATGTACCGTCAAGTACGATGATCCCATTTTGATCAAACGAGTCAACTAATACAACAAAATGCACAGTTTTTACCTGGACTACAAGATGACGTCTACTAGACTGGGGATTACAACGCAATTTGAAGCGCACCACGCAAAACTACCTCAAAATAAATTTCTAAAGGCCAGGTCACACGGGCAATTTTTGATGCGATTTTTCTCGAGTTGAACGATGTGATAGAGTGGATAACTGGTCCAACAATTTTGCCAATGCACTCGCCAGTCAGCCTACTCGATCACATACACTAAAAGGATAAAAATCGCAGCAAAAATCGCCTGTGTGGTCTGGTCTTAAGGCTTCCATGACTACATGTCGAGGTTTGCAGTTGGTTTTATGCAACATTCAAAATTCAATCATTAACTGGACCCAATCTTTTTTAAATGCATATTAAAAAACTGCAAATAAAGCCAGCTTTCCACTTCAACCGTATTGTACCGTACTGTAGCGTATTTCTTTGTTTAAAAGTCATTAGCTATGCTCTGGTGCTCACTAAACAAACAGATACGCTACACTACGGTACGGGCGTAGTGCAAAACCGGCTTAACGGAAGACATGTGGGGGCAAAGTTCGGGATAATGGTACAAGCATCCTGATATATGATTGACATTAAAATAATCAAACAAAGCGAACAAAGTCAAAAAAAAATTTAAAAAAAAAAAAATTCAGCGGAATAATTTGATATACAATGAAGGTAGCTGCGAATTGAAAATTCCTGTGAGATGATTGCTGCAATTAAAAACGACATCAATCGGACAATCTGAAAACAACATGGTCTTGCCGTACCACAATAAATTCGTCGCAACTGTGAGCATCTGATACGATATACAAACATTCGCCACGCAAAAATCGGCTTCAAAAGCATTTCAAACAAAGTATTAGCATGCAGCCGCATGCTACGAGAATGCACCATTGGGAATTAAGAACGTTGAATTCAATCAAATATACAAGCATCTAAAAATGACCGTTTGCAGTAAATCACTTATTTTGCACTTCTAAATGGCCTAAAATAGGCAATAAACAACACAATGAGTAGAGAAAAGATGGGACAAGAACATGAACTCAAAATGAAGACATAGAAATTTATATTACTTCGGTTATAAAGCTTTAAAGATGGATTGCGTTTTTTTATACGCCCTGTAGTACGAGTTTCTTGATTTTGGCGTCTACAACGTCTGCGGCGTAGTGTGACAAGTACTTTATCCCTATTTCTAAAATGACCACCTTGGGTCTGAAACTTCGAACAACAGTCATGCTGTACTTTAATAGCTTGTTCACAGTTCTGGAGCTTACACCATGGAAATATACATATACCAATTCAGGAAGGTGAAAATTTATACTATAGCTTGCTGATCAAAATGGGCTTCTAAATACTTGAGTACACGGCAAACGAAAGAATGACCAAGAACCAAAACTTTCGGAGAAGAGAAAGATATGGCATGCCAAGATGGACAATATTACTTTACGTCCATTCATATAATGTATATGTCATATCTATAATTTGAAATATAGTTTTGTAAGTCGAAATTGTTATATATTAAGCGAAACAGAAGTACATAAGGTGAAACAGAAATATGTAAGTTAAAACAATCATATATAAATCGAAACAACCATATAAAAAAAGACATATGAGTATATAAATAAAGCAAAACATTCTCAAATATAAAACGAATATTCCCCAATATATAAAAGAAATTCGTCAAATATATATAGAACGAAATCACTCTTATATAAAACGACATTTTACTAAAATAAAACGACATTTTTAGCGGAAGAAGAGCGATGCAATGAAAGTAAATGTCAAGACAAAAAACGTAGAAACATGGCGGAACAAAGTTTACTAACGTGAAGCAAAGATGTAGGACAATACCTTTGAAAAATGTTCTCGTAATAAAACTTGCCAGCCAAGGAGTATAGCAATGAATGAACAGTTATGCCCATACTTACAATTTTATAGTGCCACTCGTATCCAATTTCTGCACATGACAATCACGTGATAAAAAATTACAAGTCCAACTGACGTACATGGAATCTTAATGCACAACTTATTTATTTATTCAATAAAAACAGGAAACATTAAAATCTTTACTGTGTGCTAGTAATTTCTAATTATAAATGTATATTAAGAAACTTAAAATAACGGAAGACCCTAATTTCATACGAATAGCGTTGCCCATCTTCTCTGGTGCTCTTTGAGAATTATACTGTACGGAAACAAGGATAGTTACTGCATCTGGTGAGAGATGGTAGTACTTTACTCAAACTAGCCCTTCTTGCGAAGTGGTTGATCTATTATGACAGGTGTTACAAGAAAATACCACCATGCAAGGTACAAAAACAAAACGTGACTGGGAGGAGTGCATGGTCGCGCACAAGTGACACCCTACAGGATTCCCTTTTTTCCGTTTTACGACAACATATACCATCGTAAAAAGGTTATCTGGAAAACACGTATACACAAAACCAAAACGTGACTGGAAGGAGCCCATGGTCGCGCACACTTGACCCCCAAAAAGGCCCCTTTTTTCACTATTACAACATTATGCACCACCGTAAAAAGGTTATCTGGAAAACACAGACACGGATGATACGAAAATAGTTATGCTTCGCTTTACCCTACATCAGAGAACACAGGTTGTGCGCAAAATGTATCTTGTGTCGGTCTTTACATTAGACACAGAAAACCAGAGAATGCTTGCCCAAGTTAATTCGTCCAGTAGATTGAAGGCCAGGCATGCATTTTACTGTTTCTAACACCTATTTGAGCCTCAGACTTTTCGTTGTTATCAACAAGTATGTTTTTTGCGTGCAATAATGCCCCTGATACGTCTATTAGTCTACCTTTGCTGAGATTTAACGTGTTTTCCACACTAAATTCTTTCAATAAATTTCGCCTGTGTTAACGTTTTCAATGTTTCATATTTTCAAGAAATTCTATACCTTGTTTCAATAAATTCCGTGATTTCCATAATTTCCACTTGTCTTCTATACCTGATTCATCAAGATTTTTTGTTTGAATATTTCATATTTTCTGCTATTATTTCTACTAAATTTTATCCGTGCTTTTGCCGTTTCTACGCGTGTTTTTCATAACTTTTGTTCGTGTTTTTCATTAGTTTTGCTCTAGTTTTTACAGATACTACTGTGTACTACATGAATTTTATACTCGTGTTAGCCATCTTAAACTTTACTATGGCGTCCCTGGAATTCAAGCGGTTTTATGCTTTAATTTGTACTTATATTTATGTTATCTGGGGTCGTGTTAACCGTGTCCGTTTTGCTCATATCCGTGTTTTCAGTGTCTTTCTTTTCAAGGTCACGTTTTCAGTGGTTTCATCTCCACGCCTTCAAATGCAAATTTTCCAAGACTCCACTAGTCCAACACATTTTCTTTTTATCTATCTGTGCAGGTGTTTGTCGTGCAATATCAGTAATTTTAACATTCGTTACCATTAATGCATAAAAATATACTTCTACGTAAGTTTCGTGGGGAATATCATATCATTCATGAAGCAAAAGACGCAGGTTTATAACAGATTGAAGCACGAGTTCTGAGAACAAGTGTGTTTTAGATCGGTAGAACGCATTCTGTGAGTGCTTTCAATGCACATTCAAAGAGAAACGACGCTGCATGTACTGCGAAGATACAGTAGTTATTTTAGACGTCGGTGTTGCTTGACCAGAAAATCAGCTGGGCTACATTTTAGGCTGGAATTCTTTACTTTAATAAAATTACCGATTACCGTACAAGTAACAGACGTTTTCGACGTAAACAGAGCCGTGAATGCAGAATAAAACATATGGACGAGCTAAGAATTTTCACGCGTGATGAAATACTGAATATAATGCACATTAACGATATGACTAGAAGAATGCATGCACAGCAGTGGCGTCAAAATTACACATTACCATATTATTAGAAAAAAAGAAATGTTTTGTTCACTGATAGGGTAAAATACTGGTGCTCGTGTTTCATCTAAATAAGAGA